>KZ805415.1:0-42271 GCA_003073855.1 Periconia macrospinosa
TTTTTTTCGAAGAAGGGGGGTTTGTTGACGTTGGAGATAGAAGGGTTGATGTGGGCATGCGTACATATGTATGTAATGTGGATAGTAAAATATGTTGAAGTAAACTGGTTACGTGAATAGGGGGCGGAAAGGGATGGTTTGATGGGAATTTCTTGTTTTAGATTTTTTTTTTTTTTTTTTTTTTTTGAAATTACTTTCTCTGATTCAAGAGGTCACTGGAGCCACTTTCCTTTGGTACGTATGTACGTACAGCTAAGCCTGGCTCTTTTTTGTTTTTCTCTTCGACATAGGCTGGCGTGGTGGGCGCGAGTATAACGCTTTTTTTTTGGGGGGGGGGGGATTGGTTTGTTGGTTTTCAGTCTGCTTTTACAACCAAAAAGATAAGGGAAGATACCAGGTGGGTTTGGAATACTGATTGCTTATTTCGTAAGGTCTTTTAAAAAAAACCCTTGGTTATCATCAAAAAAAGACGAGTCTAAGACTGCAAATCTTTCGATATGGATCTACCAGACAGGAATTCGCTGCCCCTGATGGAAGAAAGAACGGTCAACGCCTTGTTCGTGTAGAATATGCTCCCTGACGCCGAAACCGTTACATCGTTAATTCTTCATACTCCATAATCTAGTCCCGGAAGATCTGATTGCGCAGAACCGAACGCGAGAAAGATTTCTCTCCGTCTACACCAGCCTACGTCCGATGCCTCCGAATGCGCCTCCGAATCCACCGGGACCTCTCTTCGCGCCCCTGGTGAAGCGTCCGCTGCCTCCTTCCTGGTCAATATCCATAGCGTCTTCCTCGCCCAAACCGCTCACACTCCGCTTCTGCCCGCCCTTCTCCTCCATGCTCGCCATGACCACTTCTTGCACCCTCTCCTTCTTGCGCCTCGTCTTCTCGCGATCCACAGCCGCCTTGCGGACCTCGGCTATGCGGGCCTCGAGATCCACAAGAGCAGCATCGCAGCGTGCCGACCAGTTCGCCAACGTAGCTTGCATGGCTGGTAGCGAGCCCGGTGCTAGATCGCGTAGGGGCGCGACCGAGGTTACGGCGACGACTGAGTGGGCGGGATCGAGTGTTGCCGTCAGAAGACCGGCGTAGATGGCGGAGGTGATGAGTTCTTCAAGGCTGCGCGTGCTAGGGAGGTCGAGGGCGGCGAGGAGGGACGGGTAGGTGAGGGTCTTGTGGGAGTGGGAGAGGGGGAGGAGGGACAGGAGGAGGAGCTTTTGGTGTTGTTGCGCGCTTAGTTTTGGGAGGGTGGATTGTTGTGCTGTTGGAGTGGGTTAGCTCTGAGCGTCTTGAAATCGTTCAAGTGTTTGAAAACAGGTATGCCATGTCTCAAGTAAAGGTGTTGGAAAACATGTCCCGCAGAAGTGTGTGTGTGTGTCTGTGGATGCGTACATTTGTAGTCCCCCCACGTTCCCCACGCAAAGATTTCGAGAAGGGTGTAATGTGACGCATATTCGGGAGAATCTCTGAGCTTCTGGATGTTTGGAGTCTGTAATAGCTCGGCGAAAACGTATGTGTTTGGTGCGGAGGTAGCTTGTGCGATGAGGTCGGCGGCGGCTCGTGGTGAAGTTGCGGATTTGCTGAGGGCGAGGAAGGGTTCCAGTGCATTCAATGCCCTTGTCTGCTCCATTTTGGCGCTGAGGTTGATTGCCGTTGTTGTTTTATCGGATATGGTAAGAGAGAAAGCGAGTACCTATTGACGATGTTTTGGGGCGAGGTGGTGACGGTGGTGCCTGGGATTAGTGGGGTCGGGATTCAGTCAACAGCTGTAGGTAGCGGTAGCTTCTTCTATGCTTCTTGGCAAGATGTAATCGATAAGATGACTGAAGGTCACGTGAAGCGCCCATCTCCACCGACATCTGGAATGCCAATGGAGTCGATCAATTGTCCCTCGTGCAAAGTTTCATGACGAGCTCTCGTATGTTTGAGGTACACAGCCATTTGCATGTCTTTGGAATGTTCATTGTTTTGTGACAAACAAATGAATCGGCAAGAAAGGCGCTAGACTGGGCCAAGCTGTCCCACCGAACCCCAATGATTACAATTGATCTCATCCGGATGTGCCAGAGTTCCATTCCTGTAGCTATTGGAGGATGAATCATTGTAATATCGAAAGTCCAAGCGGGCTCCTCCGCATTGGCAGTGTATGTATACGTGTACAGTATGGTTGATGGATTTAACTATCGAAATGCCACCAACAGACCAACGATTCGTATATCGTGCACCAACTCGTAACGATAACTAATGTTTGTCTCACGCCATGCGCAGTTCTTCCATGTGCCTTTGGCGTGCCGGAAAGAATAGGCGAGCGGCCGGCTAGTGGTATTGGTACTTAGTGTGTCGCGAAGTTGGCCTGGTGCCCTCCAAGTTCAAACCTTCCTGTTTCACACTTGCCAAGGCAAAACATGCTGGGCATCAAAAGCATTCATTACATATAGAGTATGCTATCGCCTCCCGTCAGGCATTTCTCATCACTTCACTCCGAACTTGACTGACGCTGCGCGGCTGAGAGCAAGCCATCATCATCATCACGAGAGGCTTGAGTACAAACAAAGTCTTAATTTAGGTACCGGTTCGCATTTCAAAGCATCAGCCACGGCCCCTGTCGACCCGGTCCCTAATACCTATCAAAGCCCACCGGCCCTAGCGCAGCTTGTTGGGATTCGTTGGCGGGCCGTCCCCCAAACAGCAAGTGTGGCTTCAGCCTCCCAGTTGTATATTACTCTCTGCTGCACCTACCTCGCTCTCGGCCCTCCCTCTTCCGACCCAATATTTCCTATCTCGCCTTAACCTCAGCAGACATTGCCATCTGGCTCTTAAAGGAAGGCTGGCCCTCCCCCTCTCCATTTGCCGACATCTGCATCACCCCCGGTCGCCCATAATCCCTACTTATTGATCCCTCGTTCCGCTCCTTTCATTCACTGCATGCGGTAGCAGTGTCCTCCGTCGGCCTCTCCCCACGCCCGCCGTGCATCGGTTGCTGACGCCTTTATCCTCATCCACGACCGCCCCTCCATCTCCGCCACCCTCTGCCTTTTCTCGCGACATGGCTTCCCCGGCGAAGAGCGCAACGGCGCATATGGCCACCACGACCCTCAAAGTGGAGGGCATGACTTGTGGAGCATGCACGTCGGCCATCGAGTCCGGATTTCAAGGCGTGGACGGTGTAGGAAATGTGTCCATCAGCTTGGTCATGGAACGCGCCGTGATCCTCCACGACCCAAACATAATATCTGCGGATCAGCTCAAGGAGACAATTGAAGATCGAGGCTTCGACGCCGAAGTGCTCTCAACTGACTTGCCGCTGGCTGCCCCGGATCACTTCTTGAGCGATTCCGAAGACGAGGATGAGCCGGATTCACACCTTGCAACCACGACGCTCTCGGTTGGTGGCATGACTTGCGGCGCGTGCACATCCGCGGTAGAGGGCGCATTCAAGGATGTTGCCGGCATCACGTCCTTCAGCATATCTCTGATATCCGAACGCGCTGTAATAGGGCACGATACCACCGTGATATCACCAGAAAAGCTGGCAGAAGCCATAGAAGACGTAGGCTTCGATGCGGAAATCGTCGACACTGTAGTTCAGAGCGCCGGCAAAGGACCAAGCAAGAGCTCCAAAGAAAATAAGACGCTGACTACCACCGTCAGTGTGGAAGGCATGACTTGCGGGGCTTGTACCTCCGCTGTTGAAGGAGGTTTCCAGGGTGTTGAAGGCGTATATCAGTTCAACATCAGTCTGATAGCGGAACGTGCGGTCATCGTGCATGATCCCACCAAGCTCACTGCGGATCAAATTGTGGAGACCATTGAAGATTGTGGATTTGATGCAAAAGTGGTATCCTCAGTAGACGGCAGTGTGCAGCAATCATCAACTAGCACTGGACCCCTCTTTCTTAAAATATACGGCCTACCGAATGCGAAAGCAGCTGAAGAGTTGGAATCATCAATAAGACAACAACCTGGAATCATCTCCGCCACCGTCAACTTTAGCACGTCCCGAGCGACAATACAGCGTGATCCCAAAATCATAGGTCTTCGTGCAACCGTTGAGGCAATTGAAGCTACTGGCTATAACGCCTTGGTTGCAGACTCAGAGGACAACAATGCCCAGCTTGAATCGCTTGCCAAAACAAAAGAGATCCAGGAATGGAGACGGGCAGTCAAAGTGTCTGCGTGCTTTGCTATCCCGGTCTTTCTCACGAGCATGTTCTTTCCCATGTTTCTTCCATTTTTGGATTATGGCAGTTTTAAGATAATACCGGGTCTCTATCTTGGTGATGTCGTTTGTTTAGCACTCACAATTCCTGTCCAGTTTGGCCTTGGCAAGCGGTTCTACGTTTCTGCTTACAAGTCAATCAGCCACGGCTCGCCCACTATGGATGTATTGCTTGTCTTGGGAACTTCGTCCGCGTTCTTTTTCAGCTGCATCTCTATGCTGGTTTCGCTTTGCATCCCACCTCACTCAAAACCCACGACTCTTTTCGACACCAGCACTATGTTGATTACCTTCATTTCCACAGGCCGTTATCTTGAAAAGCGAGCCACAGGACAGACGTCGAAAGCTTTGTCAACGCTGATGTCTCTTGCACCATCCACGGCCACGATTTATGCGGATCCTATTGCTGCTGCAAAAGCTGCCGAAGGTTGGAATTTGAAAGAAAAAGATGAACGCCAGTCGATGGATGGGAACGCTATTGAAGAAAAGGTCATTGCTACAGAGCTCATCGAAGTGGGTGATGTTGTGATTCTCCGCCCCGGAGATAAGATTCCTGCAGATGGAACTGTTACGCAGGGAGAGTCATATGTCGATGAAAGCATGGTCACTGGCGAAGCTATGCCTGTCCAGAAGAAGAAGGGTTCTCTTCTCATGGCCGGTACAGTCAATGGAGCAGGTCGAGTTGACTACGTGGTGACTCGCGCCGGCCGGGATACTCAGCTTAGCCAAATCGTTCGTCTTGTTCAGGAAGCGCAGACCAGTCGCGCACCCATTCAACGTGTGGCCGATACCATCGCTGGGTATTTTGTCCCAATCATCATCACACTCGGTCTCTCTACTTTTGTTGCCTGGATGGTTCTAAGCCACGTCCTGCCTTACCCCCCTAAGGTCTTTCTCGATCACGCAAGCGGTGGCAAGCTTATGGTTTGCTTCAAGCTTTGCATTGCGGTCATTGTCTTTGCATGCCCCTGTGCGCTCGGTCTCGCCACTCCCACCGCTGTTATGGTCGGCACAGGTGTCGGTGCTCGGCAAGGTATTTTGGTCAAGGGCGGTGCTGCATTGGAGACTGCTACCAAGGTTAACCATGTCATCTTTGACAAGACCGGCACGTTGACAGTAGGAAAAATGAGCGTATCCAAGGCAAACATCCAGGGTGAATGGGCGGCAGACGAGCACAAGAAACAACTCTGGTGGACTCTGATTGGCATTGCTGAGATGGGCTCTGAACATCCTATTGCGAGAGCCATAGTTCGATCTGCAAAGGAGCATCTTCGGATTGGCCCAGACGACACCCTCGATGGATCTGTTGGTGATTTCGAGGCTGTTGTTGGCAAGGGTATTGCTGCGTCTGTTGAAGCTGCTCTTTCGCGCGACCGGACTCGCTACAGAGTTCTCATCGGAAATGCAACCTACCTGACATCACAGGGTGTAACTGTACCGGAGGCTGAAGACGAGTCAGTCGACTTTTCCGCAGCAGCCAACCCTCGCGGTGGTAGACAAGTTCGCTCTGCGGGATTGACCACCATTCACACGGCCATTGGCAAAACCTATACCGGTAGTCTTTCTCTGTCTGACACCATCAAGCCTTCCGCTCGCGCCACTATACTCGCTCTCCGCCGTCTCGGGATCACTTCATCCATCGTTACCGGCGACACATCATCGTCTGCCCTTGTAGTCGCAAAGGAAGTCGGAATTGACCCCGAGGATGTGCATGCTTCCGCTAAGCCCGAAGACAAGAAGGCTATCGTGGCAGATCTCCAGTCTCGCGGACGGATCGTCGGCATGGTTGGAGACGGCATCAATGACTCTCCCGCCCTCGCTGCTGCAGACGTGGGTATCGCTCTCTCTACAGGCACAGATGTCGCTATGGAGGCTGCTTCTATTGTACTCATGTCAACCACCGATCTCCTCGCCATTCCCGCCAGTCTGTGTCTCAGCAGGTCCATCTTCAACCGCATCAAGATGAACCTTGCTTGGGCGTGCATGTACAATGTGATTGGTCTTCCATTTGCCATGGGTTTCTTTCTACCTTGGGGCCTGAGCCTACACCCCATGGCTGCTGGTGCCGCTATGGCGTGCTCGTCCGTCTCTGTCGTATTAAGCTCACTCTACCTGAACTTTTGGAAACGCCCTAGCTGGATGAAGGTGTCCGTCCTCGATCCTACGTCCGAGATCCCCGAGAGCGAGAAGGAGGCTGAAAGATTGAGCAGCGCCGAGAAAGGCATATTTGGTACTGCTATTGACTGGGTGAAGGATACCATTGCAGCGAGGAAGAGGAACAGGGAAGAGGCCGGGTATGTACCTTTGAGGGACATGGGTGATCACTAGAGTACAGATATTTTCCTTTGTATAGCCCTCGATACCATTTTCTGTTATGCTGTCACGCATTCCCTTTTTGTTTAGCTACATAGGTACAGTTGTGTACAAGCTGGGAGAAGTTGTTTGTATATATTGGTGTATTATTCTGTGCATAAATTTATTGTTCATACTGCTATCATTTATGGCTTCACTCTACCAGTGCGAACCCGACATGGTGGGAGCTTTTGTAGATGGGCCACGCGGTATGTTCACGTGAAAGTTGGACCCTGGGATGTCTCATTGAGGTTAGCTTAACTGTCGTCACAGATAAGAGAGCCAAGCTGTATCTAGGGTCTCGGAAACAACGCATCGAGGCCGAAGTACTAAATGTTGCGTGCCCGCTTTCACAATCTCCAAATATCGTTTTCTCCCCAGGCCTTGTCACCCGCAAATTTGTTCATGCTATTTTAGTAGCTCCACACTACCGAGGATTGCAAGCCCCTAGCAACCATCACGATCTGTCAGCCGATAGAACGAGCTAAACAAACAAATAAAACCCGAGAACGCACAGCGCAAGTAGGGCCAGGCGGTAGAATAAGGCGAAGATGGGCAGGCCACGCAAAGCAAGTAATGCGTCGAGCCGGAGTGACTCTCAGCCGGCACGAGTAGGTATGCGCACATCACCATGGTCACGAAGACTACACTAACGGTTTATTCTTTCATCCAGGAGCTGGGTAGCATGTACGATTACCTTGCAAAAATTATCCTCCTCGGCCCTAGCAGCGCGGGGAAATCGTGCCTCCTCCACCGCTTCGTTAACCAGTCCTGGAAAGTCCTCTCTTCACAAACCATCGGCGTCGAGTTCGCCAGCAAAATCGTCCACATAACCCCGCGAGACGGCTCCCGCAGCTCGCGAAAACGCATCAAGCTTCAGCTATGGGACACGGCCGGTACAGAACGCTTCCGCAGCGTGAGTCGCAGTTACTACCGCGGAGCAGCGGGTGCGATCTTGGTCTACGACGTATGCAGCTGGCGGAGTTTCGAAGGGCTCAAGACATTCCTCGATGACGCGCGGGCACTGGCGGGACCCGGCCTGACGGTCGTCATGGCGGGCAACAAAGTCGACGTAGCAGAACCTGGAGGCGGCGGCGGGGGATCTGGCACATTTGGAAGTTATGCAAGCGACGACGGCAGCAACCTCCCACCGACGCCTGGATCCCAATCCAGCGCAACATCGACATTTACATCGAACTCGCTCGGCCGTTCAAAAGCCACAGTCGCACCCGAGGGCCGTGAAGTCCCCTTCGACACTGCGTCTCGCTGGGCCGGATCCAACGGGATCCCCGTCGCTATAGAGGTTTCGGCGCTGAGTGGAGAGAATGTAGACGAGGTGTTTGAGAAGTTGGCGAGAATGATCTTGACCAAGATTGAATTGGGGGAGATTGATCCGGATGATCCGGCGAGTGGGATTCAATATGGCGATATTGGAGGATGGGGAGGGGGATGGGACGATGGGGGTAGCATCAAGAGCGGAATTGGGAGCGAAGGTGTTAGGCATCGCGGACGGGGGAGGAGAGGTGGTGGTGCTCTGAGGGAGTGGGAAGAAGTGTTTAGATTGAGTGGGAGTTCGGCAAGAGGGAGGAAAGGGTGTTGTTGATTTTTTTTTAGGCTTTGGTGATTGGGATTTCTTTGCTTTGGACACGGGAGGTGAGAGATTGATGTCCACCTGGTTCATCTTTCTTCATCTATGGCGTTCGTTTCTATCTCTTTGCGGTCCTCTGAGCGTTCTTATCTGCATTCGCTTCTTTTCTTCCCTTGGGCATCACTTACCTGTTTGACGTTTTCCTTCACGATATACATTGGCAATTTTTTAGAGCAGCGTAATTAATTTATAATATTTACACCAAACAGATTCTTGGAGCATCACAAGAATGACGCATAGACTCTTTTCGTCCTTTTTTTCGTTATACGGCGGCAAGGCGAAACGGATGGAGAGATTCCGAGCCGAGGCTCCCACTCAGTGAGGACTAGCGCGATTCAAAACGTCATCCCGACAACTCCAAGGGACGGACTCGCCGATCCGTCGGAATCTCTTGTGGCGTCTTGAAGATGGACACGCGAGCGGATATACGCGACACTTCATAATTTCTACAACTGTGGTCCGTTTCTTGAATTAGATTGGGGGTATAAGGTTTGGGTAGACTGAGAACCGCCAAATCGGAAAGAGAAGTCTAACATCGAAAGGATCCCAATGCTAATGCTGCAATCTGACACGCAGATGTTACCGCCTTGTCGGCATTCATTCCCACCTCTGACCTGACATGTGGCTTGCGTCCCAGAAAAAAAAGTTTCCCGGAGCCGGGCTGGACCGTTTCTGATCGCGTGCACCCCCACGGATGGTGATGATGTTCCTGCGTTAGGCATTTTTGAGATTTCGTCACTGTTTATCTTCCTTGTTTCCCTTCATTTGCCTCTTCCTATCACTTCTCGTTCTCACGAATACCTCGTTCCTTTTAATTGTCGCATAGCGTTCTCGTCTCACGTAAACCTCCTCAAACTAATAGACCGAATACATCACTACGCTGTCACTCCCACACCTTCCCAGAGCCCTCGCGAACCTCAAGCCGGCGACAGCGCCCACCATGACGTGGCTGAACCGCTTCAATCCCATACCCACGTTTCCAGCCTACACAGGCCCGTACAAAGTCGGTTCCGTCGACGTTGAAATCCCTACATCGCAATTGACTTCACCTTCCGACCAATCCGACGCCTCGTCATGTCCGAATATTCCCACCGTGGCGTTTCGCATGTTCTACCCAGCGAAAGCGGACAGCAACCAGCGAGGCGTAAAGTGGATACATACTCCGCAGCGAGAGGTCGTGGGCGCGTACGCCAGGTTTCTGGGCGCAAGAAGTTCGCTCGCGGGGCTGTTTAGCTTGTTCCCGCAGACGTTGTATTATGTGGAGATTCCAGTACATTCTAATGCCCATATGTTGGAGCCGCCCACGGACACGAAACGGTGGCCTGTGATGATATTTTCCCACGGACTGGGAGGCTCACGGAACGCATACTCACACATCTGTGGATCGCTGGCGAGCCATGGGATCGTGGTCGTTGCGCCAGAACACCGAGACGGAAGCGCGCCCATTAGTTTCGTACATACTCCAGACGAAAAAGAGAAGATCCAACGGATCGATTACGTCAAAGTGCCACATACCGCTTCAACAGAGACGTACGAAGCTCGAGACAAACAACTCCGAACCCGACTATGGGAACTAGGCCTGATCCACGACGCAATCCTCAAGCTCGACTCGGGAGCCTCCCTCTCCAACGTAGCCCCCTCGACCTCCAAACACACCGCCAACCTCCCCATGTTCGCCAACACCCTCAACATCCACTCCCCTGGTGCCATCTCGCTCGCAGGCCACTCCTTCGGCGCAGCCACCATGATCCAATTCGCCAAATCCGTCTACTACAATCCAACCGCGTCCACCGCCCCCTCCTCCTACAAACCCCTCTTCACACCCATCCCCAACTCCCCCCTCACCCAGCAAATCACCCCCAAAACCCCCATCATCCTCCTCGACCTCTGGGCACTGCCCATCGAATCCCCTTCAACGCACTGGCTCCGCACGCAACCCATGCCCTGCTACGCGCCCTCGAACCCCACAGGCGGCGCTACCCTCCTCGCCATTCTCTCCGAAGCCTTCTACAAATGGAACGCCAACTTCACCTTAACAAAACGCATCCTCTCTCCACCACCTCCCTCCTCCTCTAGCGGCGAAACCAAACAACCGGGCCCACACATCTTCTACCCCATCCACTCAGCGCACCTCTCCCAATCCGACTTCGGCGTGCTTTTCCCGTGGGTCACGACGAAATTCCTCGGCGCGAAGGAACCGGAACGTGTGTTGAGGCTTAACACGCGGGCGGTTTTGCAGACGCTGAGGAATGCGGGCGTGAAGGTGGCGAGGACTAGTTGGGCGGATTTGGAGATGGAGGAGGAGGGTGGGACGGAGGGCGTGTTGGAGGACGATGAGAGGATTCTGAGTACGGTTAAGGATGGGGTTAGGGGGTGGATTTGTTTGAGTGTGGAAGGGGAGGGGAATGGTGTGGTGAAGGAGGTGGATGGGGGGCAGGAGGAGGCGGAGGGGAAGGGGGTCGAGGTTGGGCGGTGATGGATGGGGGTTTTTTTTGTTGGGTTTTTGGGTGGTGTGGGTTCTGGGGGTTAGATTTCCTCCTTTTTTATTTTGAGTTTTGAAATAGATGGAAGCGTACATGATACAACGAAACGATATATATGTAAAGTATGTACATATATGTATACTTAACCACATACATATGATGATACATTCGATGTTCAAAAAAAAAAAAAAAAAAAAAAAAAAAAAAAAAAAAAAAAAAAAAAAAAAAACAATATTCCCAGCTGTCCCCTTATACACGTGCGTGCTCTTTATCTTTCTGAACCGCATTATGTTAATGTATAAATCCTACCTACCTACCTATGTACCTACCTCCCTACATTCCTATTCCCCGAATTCCAAACCCACACTGAAAAAAACTCTTCATTCTATTCCCCATTTGCCTTACTTGTGCTGCACACATCACATCACATCACAATCACTACTATTTATCTCTTCATTCCAAGATCTTTAGAAAGAAAGAAAAAACATTCAAAAACACTATGTACCTACCTACCACAAAGAATACACGGCCGGTGTACATATCTTACGTCCTTCTTACCGTCGTTAACTCTTGTGTAACTAACCTAAAACAACATTAGTTTATTAACATTTTAACGCATGGTTGGTGGATTTGTTTTCTTTTTTTTTTGTTTTTGTTTTAACTACTTAAGTACTTCTTAGGATTGAACGGAAAGGGGGTGGTGGCGCGCGTGAAGGGAACTTGGTAGAACTACCTAGCTTGGTCATTTTCAGGAAGAGAGGGGGGGCTTTGTTTTGTTTGCAATGTTCCTTGCTCTATGTTGTTGAGGAAGCAGGTCGTATTGTTTTGGCGTGTTGTGTCCCGCTTTTGATGATATGATTGGGTATTTGGAGGGTTGAGGAGAGGAGGGACGTTGGTTTTGTGTGATGGTCGCGGTGGGATTTTGATGGGATGTAACAGGTGTCTGGATGGAAGGAGGGGATAAGGATAAGGGATGAAGGTAGTGTGGTGACAATACGGATTGATGATTTGAAATCAATGATAGAATGGAGAGCGATAAATTGCTATGTAGAAGTCAAGTTGTTGGTAGACTTGTTACACCAGATTGTAGTCACCTGTCGTCTGCACCCTAGTTAGCTAGCAAACTTACATGCGCCGCACCTTCTACCCAACCGCGTCCTGATAGCAAATACTTCGCACCCTCTCCATCCTCCCCGCCATCCACCCTACACACACACAAAACCAGCTGCAGTAAAAGAAAGAGGCGCCGCCTAGCCAATCACATCCCCTCCCTTGTACCCCTGCCACCTTCCGCGACTAGCGCCCCCTGCGGCTTCCCTCAGCCAGCGCGACATCTCGCTATCCATTCATCTAGGTACCTAGGCACCTATATATCTTGTACTACCTCGGCCGCCCATAGATCATGTTTTACTCTGCGCGAGCGGCACTCTCTCTTCCTTCTTTCCTCGACTTACAACCGTTTGACAATTTGCGCTGAATACTGTGCGCGACGGTGTTTTGCGACTTCCTTCTTTCCTTGACAACCTATTGAGAAGGAAAGAGGTGCACACCGACGGACAGACGCCGTTATTTATTGACAAAGAGAGTGAGCAGGTAAGTAAGTTTCGTTTGTTTTCTTTGTCATGGATCTCGAAGATTCAAGCACCCACGAGAACTTTCTTTGTCTAGATGCGAGAGAC
The DNA here is from genome assembly GCA_003073855.1 of Periconia macrospinosa. NCBI lineage: Eukaryota > Fungi > Ascomycota > Dothideomycetes > Pleosporales > Periconiaceae > Periconia > Periconia macrospinosa. The sequence continues at coordinate 12,385 of KZ805415.1, forward strand.
TATGCTTTGCGACAAGCTTTTGTCCCTCGATTTGTTTGGTCCGCAATCGTGATACCTACTGACATGCCACCTTTTAGCTCTCGTCCCACGTCACCTAGACTTTTACTTTCTCAACCTCCACATTGACGACATCTACCCTCAGCAAGATCCAACTCTGACAAAATGAGTCAAGAGGGCGTCTACGCCAACTGCCCTGAATGGCTTCGGCAGCAAATTCAGCAGAATGCGAGGATTTGGGGCGTGCCTACGAACTTTGTAGGCAGGAAGGTGTCCGAGGCGAGGCCGAAGACGACGAGTCCACCCCAGATGGAACTGGAAGAAGGAGAGGTGGATGAAGCTGTGTCAGAACAGAACGATCAGATGGATGTCGACATGCCTGACGCGGAGGATGAGCCCTCGCCATCAACGGTATCACCACCACCACCACCACCGTCACGGCCACAGCCCCCAAACCGGATAGCCAAAAGCCAGAAATCGACGTCTCCCAAGGGAATGCCTCGTGCGGTGAATATGCCCTCGCCATCAAGACTATCACCACCCTCACAGCCACAGCCCCCAACCCGACAGCCACAGCCCTCAATCCGGATGGTAAAAACCCAGATTTCTATGTCTCCCAACGAAATGCCACGTGCGTTAAATAAGCCCTCGCCACCAGTACAACCGCGATCACCATTACTGTCGCCAAGGCCTATAGAAACAAGCAAGCCTCCTACGTCCAGGATCGAAACGCCTCGCGCAAAGCCTTCGCTCAAAGGAAAAGAGAAACTAGCGACTCCTGTTCCTCTTGTAGATTCTGGTCCTTCTAATATTCTTGGGCAGCTGGACGATAGCAACCTTAACCAGTACACTCCCAAACCACTGCCATCATGGTATACAAGGATCGAATCGACGAGCAGGGGTCTAAAGGAACTAAATAAGAGGCCTACATCAGATCAATCCCAGTACATCAAAGCACTCTCTAGTATGAAGGGATGTATTGAACGATGCGAAACGGGTCGGGGTCTGAATGAGGATGATTTGAACGAGCTCCGCAATCATGTCCACAAAGCTGAGATTGGGCTTAAAGTTGATCGCTTCATTGTCAGGAAGATGAGGATGCTTGACGAACCATACGGTCTCCCTCGTATTTTTGCCTCAACAAAGATGAGCGTACCCATGGACCTCCGGATGGACGCATGGCAGTTATACCTGCGCTGGTACCGTGAAGAATTTGAAGTGGACATTCTTCGCGGCATCAAAACCCGTCAAGACCGTGATCGTAGTGCCGATAGCATTGACCCGAGATGGAAGAAAGTGCCCACCAAATATTATGGCGAAGGTGACCTTGTGCTAGGACAATGGTGGCCGACACAGCTCTGTCTGGTTCGAGATGGTGCCCATGGAGCTGCTCAGGGCGGCATATACGGCGAGAAGGAGCGCGGGGCGTACTCTATCGTCCTCTCTGGTGGAAGCCAATACCATGACGAAGATGACGGCGACACTATGTGGTACAGCGGCACCGATGGAAAAGACTACATGCCCACTGAGAACACCCTTCGCCTGGTTGAGAGCCTTGAGACGGTTGGAAACCCGATCCGTGTCTTCCGATCCCATCAGCTTCCGAAGAAAAATCCCTACCGTCCTGTGGTTGGTCTGCGGTACGATGGACTATACATGATTGAACGCAAGGAGTTGATAAACAAGGAGAAGCAGGCCTTTCGATTCTTCTTGGTTCGATGTCCGGGCCAACACCCGATTCGATACGGGAATAATGCGGCTGCAAGACCAACCATTTACGAGATCAAGGAAGATGAGAAGATGAGGAAGTTTGGTCGGTAAGTTCGGGACATACGGGTGTTACGCTGCCCATGGTATACTTTCGAGGTGGCCGAGTCAATGGAGTTCAATGGAGTGAGTCATGGAGTTTCGGCAATTAGGAGTGATCTTAGGTTCATGTACGAAGGATGATTAATGAAAGTACCAAAAGAACTAAAACTGCAGGAATGTGGCCATGATGCCACCAGCATGGAACAATCAAAATTATTTCCGATAGATCTGTACAACAAATTGCGTGACACAGAAGACTTTTTCAAGTTATATATGTCCTCCCTTGCTACACGCAGCCCAATCCGCGCCATCCCACCCCTTGCTTGAACTCCAACATAAACAGCCCAATTGCAGACCCTCTCTCCTATCCTCTCATCACTCTCCCATCTTCACTCGTTTTTGACCCATCACTCGTTAGGGTTCTTCTTTCTTTCTCAGCCTTCGCGATGGCGCCCACACCACGCCCGACCCTCCACCTCTCCACCCTCTCCATCCTCTTCTTCTATCTCTCCTTCCTCGCTCTAACACCACACACCCTCGCCGCCACTCTCCCCAAACCAAACCGGCACATCCACAAAGTCCTCGGCACAAGAGACGACAGCACCACCAGCGCTCCTTTCACGGCCCCGAAAAATGGACCTTTGGAAAAGGGTAAAGGTTTCTGGGGAGATCTCGGCGATTTGGCTGACAAGTACAACATTTTTGACTTTTGGAGCGACCTGTTTAGCGGGAAGAAGGATGGGAAGAAAGTAGGTGGTAACGAAGGCAAGAAAAAAAGCACGACTACGATTTTCGTTGTCCCTACGCCAGTTGAGAAGTCTGTGATGTCTTCTGGATCTTTGACATCAACGACGACGACAACATCAAAGACAGCGAATCAGGGTTACGGCGTTGTTACGCCCAGTGTACCGATCTACTACTCCACGATACCGATATCAGTTTCAGAGCCACCACCAACATCATCACCGACTTCCTCCTCCACAGTCCCCTCAGAAGAAGAAGACACATTCTCCATCCTCCCCTGGATCCTCCCCGGAGAAAACATAAGCGATAACGTAACATACCCCACACCCACTGGATACGCTCCCGAGGAACCCGTAGTCATCACCATCTCGGACGATTTCCCTAATGAACCTACCCCAACAGCACAAACACCAACAACAACAGTTATACCAGGAGAAGAAGAAACCGACACACCCATCTTCTCGATCTTACCCTGGATTCCTGTCGGGCAGAACATCACTGATAACGTCACCACGACACCAGATGAAGAAGAAGGAGGAGGAGGGTATGAGGACAGTATTGGTATATTGAGTCCGACGAACATCTATGAGATTGAATCGGATTATACAGAAGAACCTCCATCATTGTCATCTCCTTCATCCGGCGGGTATGGAGCTTCAGGAGGTTATTTAAGCTGGAACAGCACCACACTAAACAATTCTGCTTCGGGGAGTTCAAAAACGACGGGGTTGCTGATCTACACAAACCCACTGCGTCCAACGGACGTCCACTGGCCATCTACGTCTGCGTCTTCGACGCCCACGTTGGCAGGGTACTCGAGTTACGAGGAGGAAGATCCAGAAGGGGAAGAAGAAGAAGGGTATGAAAAGGTATCAACGATACAAACAACGACCACCCAATCTCGCACGCAGTTCGTTTTCGTAACCGTGTATCCTTCACCGATTGCTGCTCAGAGTCAAAACGGTTCCTCATCAACGACGGTCGTTTCAGCAACAACCTCAACACCACCATCACCACCACCACCACCAACAAAATCCTCACCTTCGAACCAAGGTCCCTCGTCATACTACTCTCCCCCCCTTATCCCCATACCATTCCCCTACAACACACCTTCAAACAACACGTCTTCCTCCTCTACCCTCTCGACCCTACAAAACATCTGCAACACAACTTCCTCCTCCTTATCCCCCACCTCACAGCGCAAAACCCACCACCCCCTCTTAATCTCCCTCCCGCTTCTCAAACCCTTCACACCACCGCCTTCTTTCCCCTCATCCTCCAACACCCCAGCAAAAGACGACGACGACGACGACGACGACGAAAAGCGAACTTACTTCTTCCCAGGCTGCACCCCCCTCCCAACCACTAACACCCCAACGTCCTCTTCATCCTCCTCCTCCTCTTCCTTACCCCCACCCCCATCCCAAAACTGCACACTCCTCCTCCGCACACTCTCCACCTGCCGCCGCCGCACAAAACCCAACAACAACAAGAACAACAACCAAACCGAAGAACAACAACCAAACCGAAGAACAACAACAAGAAGAAGAAGAAGAAGAAGAAACGCCCGTAAAATTCCTCCTCACAGTCCCAGGCCCATACATCCTCTCCCAAACCTCGCTCCCCTTCTCCCCCTCGGCATATTCCTCCTCCCCGACTGCGACAAAAGCGGGTCTCGTAGCTAGGAATTTACTCTCGGCGCTTACGCTGAGTCCGGATGGAGACGTCGAGGGAGAGTTGGATGGATTCGATGTCAGGGTTCCTAGGGCGTGGGGGAAGGGAACGAGGGAAGGGGATGTGGTGGAGGGGTTTGTGCGGGAGTTGAGGGGGTTGGTGGAGTGGGATGGGAGGGTTCGGGAGGGCGTGGGTGCGAGGTATGGGTTTAGAGGGAAAGGGAGTGGGAGGGGGAAGGGGAAGGGGAAGAAGATTGTGCTTGTTGGGTGGGAGGATTAGGGTTGGGAGGGGTTGAGGAAGGGGGGCGAGATGGTTAGATATTATAATTGGGAGAGACGGATTACAACAAAACAGCAAAGTAGACATCGTTCATTGGGGGAAGGGAAACCGTGATTGCTTGTTGTTGCTACCCAGTTTCTAGCTACTGCCCCCAGGTTTTCATACCGTTTTTGATCCCATTGTTTCACATCATCCGTGTGTATGTATTTCGCCTTTTTGCAAGAAAGACACGGTTCCGTTACCTCAAGCCAGAGGCATATCATATGCTTATCCCCGTACTCTTTCACATAGCTTCTCCGAGCAGTTGCGTTTGCAATTGCTATTCCATCAAAACGTCATAGCCGAAAGCACTAGACGAAGACACCAGGCTGACAGTGTGCTATGCACCGGGATACGGTGGGTAGAGACCGATGAACGTATGGACATGGTATCTACCAACCGGCAGATGCGCCAAAGTCCTGGCCATTGTTGCCATCGGCCCAACCGTCGTCATTGCCGTTGCCGGAGTCACCTTGGTCATTGTCGCCGGTATCCCAACCACCATTGCCGCCGTTGTCACCGTTGTCGCCAGTGGCCCAGCCGCCTTGATCGTAGCCGCCGCCGGAGTTTCCACCTTGATCTTCAGGGCACTTGGCACGGATGTGACCTTCAAATTGTTAGCGACGTAAAGAGGGTTTGACGAGAAGCAGATGTGACTTACCGTATTGACCGCAGCCGTAGCACTGAGGACCACGGGAGTTTCCCGTCTTCTCCTTGTCACAATCGCCTATGTAGATTGTTAATCACAAACTTGTAGTTAACTCTTAGACAGCTGAATGACTTACGAGCTTGATGACCTGCTTCACCGCAGTTATAGCACTTGCGGTCATTGTCGTTGCCACCCTGAGGACAGTCCCGCTTCATATGGCCGGCCTCGCCACACTTGTAGCAGGTAGAGCCACCACCGGAAGCCAGGTCTGGGCAGTCCTTCTTCATGTGAGAAGAATCGCCGCAGTGGTAGCAGCCGCCAGATGGACGCTGAGGACAATCGCGCTTCTGGTGACCTGTCTCGCCGCAAGTATAGCAGCCACCGCCGTTGCCGCCACCACCTTGAGCCTGGCTGTGATGTGTCAACGTTTGCTGTGATGAATGAGTCACGTAGGGTGAGCAATGACTTACGAATTGTCCCCAAAAGCAACGGTGCCCCAGCCTTGAGCTTCGGAGGAGTTGCTGTCGACAAAGCCGCCGTTGTCCATGAAGCCATCGGTAGGAGCATCCTCGCCTTGCACAGAATGGTTGTTCCACTCGTCCTCTTGTTTCTTGCCCTGGGTGCCCTTTTTGGCGGCCGCAGCGGCCTTGTCTTTGCCCTCGCGATGCTTCTTGGAAGCGGCATGTGCAGGCCAGTCCTTGGCCAAGATAATGCGGTTACATGTCTCGCACTCGTATTTCTTAGCCACGCGGCTAAGGTGAGCTACTGAGTACATTATGGCGTATGTAGCTTGACAATGTTGAGAGTATGTAGATGATGACGTTGAATAAAGAGTGTGTTGTGTGTAAGAGAGTGTGGTGGGGAGGAGGAAGAGCGAGGTGGTTGACTGAGGAAAGGGAAGGAGCGTACCCACTTATGTAGGGAAAGTGCGTCGGGCTCGGGCAACGACGTTAGCTTCCCACACCGACACCTCAATAAGGGCCTGCAGTTGCTAAGGTGACAGCAGCTTCTAAGAGATGGGAGACAGCCGTGTGCATGAGGTTACAGGGAGAATATGCCGACCTGCACGTACCCATATGCATTTGTGTTACACAGACACTTTTGTTGGGGACATCTGCAGTTTGCATCCATACTGCAGACAAACAAGTCTCTACAGACGCAATCCACGTATTCCCACCGGAGCAGCGACTGCCTGCCAGCCTAGCACATGTTGAAGCTGGTCATCCTTGGACACGCAGCGGAGAGCCAGAGGTCATGTATTGGAGCACCCAGGATTGAATGAGTCGTCTCAATCATCACGCACCGGCTTCTCATCATGGTACAGGCAATCCAACGTAAGGAGGGTTAACATTCGTGATAGGTGGTGGTAGATGTATACAATAGAACCAAGCGCTTCATGGGTCTCCTTGACGTCCGTATCAGGCACTTTCAAGAGATCAAGAGCCCCCAGTGATACCTTCTCCACCTTCTATTTCCTCCTCCTCGGGAAGCTGATCGTATATCTTTTTCGGCGCTTTCCAGCCTGTGCCTGCTTGGACTGCAGCTACAACGACAGTCAAGGCCACAGCGCCCAAGAAGAGCGCTTTCAGGGCATCCTCGTATGCAGACACGGCTACTTTCTTCTCTTTTCCATGAAGTAACGGCACGGTAGCTGGACTTCCTTGCAGCCTTCGAATCAATTCATGGCGGTTCTCGAGTCCCGCATCAGCAAAACCATTGACGAGCGATTTGTGCAGTACGCGTCCGAAGAGCCCTCCACCAATGGCCGACCCAAAGCTCCCAGCAAATCCACGGAACGTAGCCAGAAGGGATATTACAACAGGATGAACATCCGGACGAGTAAGGTGCAGGAGATGCACAAGAGTGTAGTTGAGTGACGCGCCGGCGATTGCTCCATTGCAAAACACCATGATCAAATACAACGCCCATGAGCTGTGCGCGGTAGAGATGAAGGCCAAGACGAGGAATGTCAGAGGGAACAGCAACACGGAGATGAGACTGTGCATGTAAAAGCTCCCATCTCTACGAATATGAATGACACCCGCGACCACGCCTCCAGTGGCGAAGCCCAAGTTCGTGGGTATGAGAATGGATCCCGAAGCTGCAGGCTCCCAGCCACGCACTGCGAGTGCGTAGACAGGAGTGAAGAACAGAACACACCAACGAGCCGTCATAAACCCAACGGTCGCCAAACACGAGAGGAGCGTGCCGCGAGACCGCAAGACCGAGATTGGGATGACGGGGTCTTTGGCCACATAGATCTCGTTGAGAATGAAGACGGGCAGCGCAAGCCCGGAAAGGATGAGAGGGGTTATGAGGATGGTGGGACCAGACAGACCAAGTAGGAACAGTGTGACGGTCAAGATTAGCAGCAGAGCCCCGGAATAGTCGATGCGTCCAAACTTACTCCGGAGGCTGCGATGCTCAAGATTATCACCCTTCGACGACAGGTTTGCAGGAATACCGAGGAGCAATCCAACGCCAGCTATTAGGCTGAGCGGGGCTTGTATGCCGAAGAGGGGTTTCTACGGCCGTGTCAGTTATTGTATTCCACGAAAATCATTTTTTATTTGGCTTGAGTTTGAGGACAGTCGGATAAATGATTGGCAGGACAAGAAAGGGTGGCTTACCCAACCAATCTTGGGTTCCAATGCGCCTGCAATGACAGCTCCAAGAGACACGCCGACTGTCATCCCCGAGTTCGCGAGCCCAATGTACAAACCTCTCTTTTCAGGGCTTGTCGTCTGGAGAACAATGATAATGGCGACGATGAGGATTCCAGCACCACCAGCACCGGCCAAGGCTCGACCGGCAATGAATACTTTGAAAGTATCCGCGAGAGCAGTCAAGGTACAGCCGACGCTCAAGACTAGAGTGGAGAAAAACATACAGAGGCGAGGTGAGAATGTCTGAGAGAGTCTACCCATGAGTGGAGCGAGAGAAGACATGGCGATGAGGTAAGAGGAGGTGAACCATGTTACTTCCTCGAAGGCGTCGAGGTCAGCGGCGATGGAGGATTGAGTTGTGGTGATGATGGAGATGTTTGTGGCTAGCGATGGTAAGTACGTTGATGCAGAGTGGACTTTAGGCTTGGGTGGCCGATAAAAGACTCCTGAAGTAAAGTAGAAGTAAATGATGTGTGACAAGGAAATAGACATGAAAGTAAAAGAAGGATGATGCACGCCAACACAGCAATTGTTGTTCCGTCCACTTTCACTTTTCTCTGGAACGATGCTTATCTGGTAGCTTCTGCGATTGGATGTAGATGTATACAGACATTTTCACACGTATGCGCTAGAAAAAGAATACATTTGAATTGAGAGTACGAAGCGTGAATGAAAAAGTAAGTGAGAAAAGTATAGCAAAAAGTCAAACGAAGCAATTGAAGTGAGAATTGTGAAAGGGGTACCTTGCAGAAAAATCAAAAACCCAACCGACCCAACAATCAACACACCCCTCGACGTCGAGATGGTAGGTGCATCCTCCTCTTCAACCACGCTCTGTTCTTCTTCAATTACGTCCAGATCTCTGCTACTCGATCTTCCACGGATGGGGGAGTTTTCCGGATGAGCGCGGAGGAGAGGGCTTTCCTCTTCGCAACGCTTGAGGGTATCCATTACAATAGAGAGACACGGTTCAGGGAGGATGCATTAAACTGTATAGGCAGAGGCGAATGGGGGAAGAAAGTAATTTATAGGGAAAGAGAGTGGATATGATTGCTTCGGGTGAGGTAGTTTGCGCGTCATTCTTTGTATTTTTTTCGGATAGAGATGAGATGACAAGATGACAAATCTAACTACCGATAGCTTACCAGTGAGTGCAATATTAGGTGAGTTGAGCCGAATGTGGGGGGAATCTGTTGATATGTACGTTACGGTAACTCTTGCTTGCTTGTCTGTTGAGAAGATAGCAAAGGACGAATAGAAGAAATGCGTGTAACTACATGGGATTCATCCAAACATTATTGCATGTGCATCACGCGACGGGATCCGGAAGGCACAGCTGCATGTCGGGTGTTGATTGGCCAGGGCACCTCCGTCTTGGCGCCTCACTGCTGGGGAGCTTAGTGAATGAAAGCTGGCATCATCGAGCGCATTACGCAAAACACACAGACGGCGCCCAAACGAGGATTCGCAAACCCCACGATTCTTCTCCGCTGGACTTGTCGACATGACCCGCTCCCTCTCGTTACTTTCCACCGCCGAAAGACGCCCACAATGAAGTCACGACTGCTGCGGCCTGCGCTGCTTTTTATTGGTACGTTTCCTTGAGCTGCCATGGCATGGTTTGCTGGAGTGTTGGGCTGATTTGTTCTCTTTCTAGCTTTCTTCACGTTCCTTTTTTCCGTATCAGCTTTGCAGTTCCGAGGCAGCGACCGACCCAATTCACAGAAACCTATTGGCGACCGGCACTCTTCTTCTACACCACCATGGGACGATTGGGGAGCACAAACCCAAGAGGGGCAGAACAGCGGCTGGGCTGCTTATAATGAAGCAACGGCGTTACTAGCAAAAGTCCGCCCCACCGCGACACCATGGTGGGAGTTTAAGAAATCCGGTGTGTTGGGTACCAGCGCATACTACGCCAAAGAACTCTTCTTTGTGCTCTTCATGAACGGTCCTCCTCAGCAACAGCTCCTCACCACCAGCCCCAATGCCCAGAAACTGGGCCCTCCGCTCCGCGATGCTGTCAAACTCCTTCGAGAGGCTGCTGCCGAACACAACCCGGATGCCCTCTTCACTCTGGCCGAAATGAACTTCTATGGCAACTATTCGCACCCACGAAACTACACGGAAGCTTTCCGACGATATCACCAACTCGCTACTCTGAACGGAAATGCCACGGCACAGTATATGGTTGGATTCATGTACGCCACTGGTATCGGAGGAGCTGTCCAGCAGGACCAGGCAAGAGCTATGCTGTACCACTCTCTGGCGGCTGAACAAGGGGAAATTCGCTCAGCAATGACTGTCGCGTACAGGAACTACGCTGGAATCGCAACACCGCGGAACTGCGAGGATGCTGTGTACTGGTACCGGAGCATTGCCAACAGAGCTATTGAGTACATGCGAAGTGGCCCTCCTGGTGGCCATGCGTTGGTCCGGGATTCTTACCGAATTGCCGATGAGCATGGTGGCGTCTATGGCGAAGGTGCTAGTGTGAGCAGCTCTGGACGTCATGCTGATAGGGGAGGCGTTCACTCCAGCCGGTACTCCGCTTTTGAGGATGTGGTCGAATACATGGACCTACAGGCCCGTAAGGGCAACATCGAATTGAAATTTAGATTGGCAAAACACAACTACGAAGGCAGTCGATCCACCCCCAAGAACTTTCTCGAAGCGAAGAAGCGATTCCTCGAAATCGCACGTTTGTACTGGCCCAAAGACGGAAAGACGAAATCAACTTCCCTCCATCCCCATGATAAGCGTTACCCCCCTATGGCTGCTGGTTTCCTTGGTAGGATGTTCTTGCGCGGCGAGGGAGTGCAACAGAATTTTGCCATCGCAAAGACGTGGTTCGCTCGCGGTATTGAGTATGGCGATCAGCTATCGCAGTATTCCATGGGATTGCTCTACCTGCATGGGCTTGGTGTCCCCCAAGATGCATTCAAAGCTTCCACTTACTTTGCAGCTGCCGCAGATAATAACTTTCCTGCGGCACAGATACGGATGGGCGCTCTGTTCCTCGATCAGGGTGATGTGGCCACAGCCATCAAGTATTTTGAGCTGGCTGGGGGCCACGGCTACATCGAGGCGTATTACTATCTCGCTGAACTCACTTACAACGGTGTCGGACGCGATAAATCGTGTGAGCTAGGCTCTGCGTATTACAAGGTGGTTTCGGAGAAGGCCGAGATGCTTTCCACAACATTTGCCGAGGCCAACCAAGCGTACAAGGACGGAGATCTCGAGGCAGCACTGGTTGGGTATATGATGGCTGCGGAGCAAGGCTTCGAAGTAGGCCAAGTAAACGTGGCATACCTTCTCGACCAGGCCAAACCCCGTTTTACTCTCAACGATCTCATGCCCTTTGTTAGGAAGAAGGCTGCTTTGGCGAGTGATGCCTTCCTCGCTCTGATCTACTGGAACCGCTCAGCGGAACAGAAGAACTACGACTCGCTCGTCAAGGTTGGAGACTACTATCTGAATGGATTGGGTACTCAAGCAGACCCTGAAAAGGCCGCCGCTGCCTACCAAGCTGCCGCCGACTCCATGCAAAGCGCGCAGGCCTTGTGGAATCTCGGTTGGATGCATGAGAATGGCATCGGCATCGAGCAGGACTTTCACCTTGCGAAGAGACACTATGATTTGGCGCTGGAGACGAATCCCCGCGAAGCCTACCTCCCTGTTATACTCGCCTTATACAAGTTGAGGCTGCGGAGTTGGTGGAATACGGTCACGCACGGCAGCGTCAAGTCCATCCAGGACGAGCCAGGTATGTCCTTACTTTCATGTAATTTAATAGACCGATGCTAACAACGAATTTCAGTTGTCAAGAAAGAATGGTCCTTCTCAGAATGGATCAACGACTTCCTCGACGCCGAGTTCCTCAACGATGGCGGCGGCGGCCATCTCGACCCAGACGACTACGAAGACTCTCCCATGCCCGGCGGCGACGAAGACTACGACTTTGACGACCTCGACTCGGAGATTCTGGAGTCGCTTATCATCCTCGCGCTTTCCGGCGCGCTGGCTTTCTTAGTGTACTACCGCGCCCAGCGGCAGCGGCGGCAGGAGGAGGCGAGGCGGCAGCAGGCTCAGGCTCAGGCGCTGAACCAAGGCAACGCTGGCGTGAACGGAGGTAATGTTGTCGCGGGCGATGCACAGCAGCAGCGACAGCAGGATAGAGGCGTTTTCCCGGACCCGAATGATCCAGACTTTATGAATTGGGTTGCTGGCGGGATTGGGCATTGATATTTTTTTCTCCGTCTTGTACATATATCGTTCCTTGGGTTAAGGATAGAAATAGATGCGATGAAGATGAAAATGAGAGAAATGTGATGATATGAGAAGATGAATGCGCTGATTGTTCTGTCTTGTTGGGATAGTTGCTCGTGATGTCTTTTCTGAAAGTACACTCAATTTTAGTGATTGTGAGTTTGCCATCGCATTTCTTTTGTTTGTACGAGGGGTTCTACGTACCTGTAGTCCAGAGGATTTCCTCGCATGATAGGTAGCACAAGGTAATCAATAAGTAGATCTCCCTAGTGACAATGTAAGAACGGTCTTGATAGCGTATGTGTTTGTTATTAACAAGAGGGATGAAGTAGAGTGTGTGTAGCTCGCCAGTATGTACAGTTGTTATCTTATCAATCATATTGATAATTAGATCAATAGAACATGATTAGTCCTGGGTAACGAACCTGCCCATTTCGGCAGGTACGCTTCTTCCCGTCCATCACTGCTTGCTGATAATGCACTGTATTCGGCCCGCCTTTAGTACGTACCCAAATCAGCGACCACTTTAAACTGGCGATAATATATTGTCGAATGTGAGGGCAAGTTATACACTGAATACAGAGGTGATTTTAGTAGCGAAATATAATTGTTTTATTGCCGATGATAATGAAATGATCAAGCAGATGCCACCCTTTCTACATGCACCGCCTGATCCAACTTTTCCTTCGCGACATCCTCATCCAGATGCACCGTAACAAGCTCATCCCCAAACACCTCGTTGATCTCCTCAAGCGACTTCCCCAGCGTCTCCGGCACAAAAAAGTAAACCCCAAGCGCGGTAACCAAATTCATAACAATGAAAAAGATGTAATACCTCCACCCGACATTCTCCAGCGCCGTCGGCGACGCTTGCGCAAGCACAACCTGTATAATAAACGACCAAAACGTGGCCAACGCTCCGCCCGTCGCACGTATCTGCGTTGGGAAAATCTCCGTGCAGTACACTGGCGCGCCCGAGTTCCAGCTCACGGAGAAGATGATCCCAAACATGAGCAAGAAGAATATACCAAACGCATTGGCGACTTTGTTCGGCACGCCCCCAAACACAGCTACGAAGATCATCACGATGGCGATGTCAAGCCCCAGACCCACGGAGCCCCAGATAAGCATCGTACGCCGTTTGACGCGGTCGATGATGAAGGCTAGACAGAACAGATTCGCCAACGGTCCTATCGTTCCCCAGACCCCCGCGAGCGCTAGCACCGTCGCACCCTCCACCCCGAGCGATTTATACATGATGGTCTGGTAATAATTAATCGCGGACGCCCCGCAGATCTGCTGTCCGATCTGTATAAAGCATCCAAGCACCAGGCGCTTCCGGTACGACGGCTTCCGCAGGATCGCGAGAAGCGACGACTCCTCGTTTTCCTTCTCCCAGACAATCTGATCGCGCATCTGCACGAATTCCTTCTTGACGAATTCTTCTTGGGACGCTTTGCGGAAGCGCTTCATGAGTGTGTAGGCTTGCTCGGTTTTGCCGGTTTCGATGAGGAACCGTGGCGATTCGGGTAGGAAGGCGGTTCCTGCGAGGAGGATCACGGCCCAGAGGATCTGCAAGCCCACGGGGAACCGGTACTGCAGTGATGGATGTTAGTTCGGGGGTGAAAAAAGGGGTCAGTGGCAGTGCAATGGGACTTGCCGTGAATTGCCCTTTGGCGTAGTATACCGCGAATCCGACCCAGTTCGATACAGCGTACCCAGTTCCAATGAATTGGGCGTGGAGACCTACAATACTCCCTCTTCATAAACATCGACCACACATCAGCATTCTTCCAATCCACAACTATCACAGGTTCCCTTACCGGTGCTCAGGCGGCGCAATCTCAGACTGATACTGCGGAACAGCAAAGTAAATAATCCCCACCGCAAGCCCCGCAATCAACCGTCCAGTAATTAGCATCCCAATCTCCTGCGCCGCCGTTTGCAGCGTACATCCGACGATCGCGACGATGGCACCGACCCGCATGGTTCCTCTTCGTCCGGCCCAGTTTCCGATCGGCCATGAGAGGAGACATCCGATTGCGCCGCCGACGGTGTACTGGGGAATAAAAAAAAGCAGCCTTAGCCAAATGATCACGCGTCGATTACGAAGTTTTGGAGGGATATTATCTTACAGTCGATATAATGGCCCCGAGCACTGGCGTGGACGGGTGGAAAAAAGTGGAAAAGTATTCTTGTGCTTGGGCCGTCGCGAAGATGCCTTTGATTGATGACGCATTTTCAGTCTATCGTCCGCTCGTTCTTTTTTTGAAAGAATCCGAAGCAAAAATATTCGCGGGAAAGATTTGGTACTTGGATGAGAACGTACCTGAATCGTAGCCCCAGAGTAAAGACCCGATACCCACGAAAATCGCTGCAAGGTGCGGTCCTCGTTAGCTTGTTATTGAATCGAGCATATAACTTGGTTACCTAGTTATAGGATAGGATTGGGTAGGGTGAGAAGTAGGGTAAGGTAAGATGGTACCGCAGAAGTAATTATAACGCGTTGCGTGTTCGGAGATGATGCGGTGACGGGTCATGGTTGGCTCAATGTAGGTATCCCCGAATATATTGTGACTGCAGTATAGAATTTTACGATGTGAGCGATTTGTTTCATCGATTTACATCTTTTTGAATCTTTTGCGCGGATTATGTATGTTATGTCATGATATCGCTGTGCGGCTTCAGGTACACAGAAGAAGAAGAAAAAATGATCTTCCATGTAAGTTATTTTTTCTTCCTTCCTCATTGAATTTTCCACCAGTAGGTTTTTTTGGGGTTAGGATTCGACGGTGTTAAGTAAATCGCTTTCGGTGGGTATTTAGAAAGGATGCGGGGAGGGATGCGGGGACCGCATGTATTGAGTGTCAGATCATTTATATCACTAAAAACAGTAACAGAAAAGGCGGGGGGCACAGTACAACTTTTGCGGGGAGGGGAACGATGGGATGGGGGGTGTTTTTAAACACCGGTTGTTTATCCGTTTGCTCCAAACCTCCCAGTCACGGATTGGTAGGTCTGCCTTCTCGTATAACTGAGTTAGTTAACTTATCTGGAAAAAGTAGAGGGCCAGGCTAATTTCTTTTCACAAAAAATCGAATTCCTGAAACGGGTTGGTTTTTCAAGTACGTTTTATGCTCCTCAGCAACAATGGGATCGAACGAGGTTGCGAAAGCCATCAATTGGCAAACAGACGTCCTCGATATCCGCATCGTCCTCGATGAAAACAGCGCCCCATGTCTAGACTCCATCCATCCCCGCGGAAAACCATGCCCAGAATTCGCCTCACCTTACTTCACGACCGCAAGCGTCCCATTAGACGCCATCCGCGCCGCCGGACAGGGTCAAGGGTTATACAAAACCGCAAAGTCGCTGGTCGGCAGTGTCTTATCTGCACGTCTGCGCTACACTCGCCATGTCGAGCACGAAAGCGATGTGTCGAAGGCGTTGGACATTGTTTGTTATGATGAAGAGACGGGGCTGGAAGTCACGCATCGTTTCGAGGTGTTCAAGGCGACGTCGGTGCTGCGTAGTTGGACGACGGTGAAGAATACGTCTGGGAGGACGCAGACGCTCAATCAAGTTTCTTCGCTTGCGATTGGTGGGGTTACGGCTGGTACCGAGGATTGGTATAATGGCTATACTCTTCTCACCGCGAATAACACTTGGTTTAGAGAGCTCCAGTGGCAGGAAAGAAGTCTTCCTGATGTTGGGATTGATGAGATTGGGCTACACGCCTTACGCCAGGGTCATAAAGTAAGTTTTTGTTTTCGTGTAAAAAAGGAGTATCAAGAAACAACGTGACGTGACGTTCTGAGATCTTAAATCACCGTATGTTGATTGATACTGATTTTGTGTCCGTGAAATGTAGGCAACCATGGCCAGTTTCTCACTCTCGAACCGCGGCGCCATGACAACTGAAACTCACATCCCCATGGGCGCGCTGAAACGCAAAGACGACGACCACACCTGGCTCTGGCAGATCGAATCCGGCGGGTCGTGGCGCTGGGAAATCGGCGATTGGCAAGACGGTCTTTACCTCGTCGCCGGGGGCCCAACGCTCGTGGACCACGCGTGGCAGCTGGATCTTGCGCCCGGAACATCCTTCACGAGCCCGCCTGTTGCGGTGTGTAGAACGGATGGGGGCGTTGAGAACGCGTTTGCGGCTATGAATGAGTATCGGAGGTGTATTGTACGGCCGAATTCTGATCACGAGGGGTTGCCTATTATTTTCAACGACTACATGAACTGCCTGATGGGTGATCCAAACGAAGATAAGATTAAAGCGCTGCTCAAGCCCGCCGTGCAGTGCGGAGCGGAGTACTACGTGATCGATGCGGGATGGTATGCGGATGAAGTAGATGTAGACTGGTGGGATGATGTGGGCGAGTGGGAACCATCCAGCACACGCTTCCCATCCGGGTTCAAAACACTCATCGACGAGATACGCAACGCGGGACTTTTACCGGGCGTGTGGCTAGAGCCGGAAGTTATTGGCGTGCGTAGCGTCGCTGCGAGGGAGTTACCTGACGCTGCGTTTTTCCAGGAAAAGGGGAGACGGGTTGAAGAGCGACGTCGGTATCAGCTTGACTTTACGCATCCAGCTGTGCGGGAGCGGATGCATAGGATCGTGGCGGGGCTTGTTCAAAAATACGGGATCCTCTACTTTAAGTTTGACTATAACATTGACGTCCTGACGGGTAGCGATGCGCATGAAGGTCTCAGTACCGGCGCAGCACATTTCGAACATCAGCGCGCGTATATAACTTGGATTGAGGAGCTATTCTCGCGACACCCGGGCTTAGTCGTCGAGAACTGTGCTTCTGGCGGTCAGAGAATGGAGTACGGCATGTTGGCAACACACACCTTGCAATCAACAAGCGACCAACAGGATCCGTTCCTGTACGCAGCCGTCGCAGCCGCGGCCCCGACGGCAGTTTTACCACAGCAAAGCGCTTCTTGGGCGTATCCGCAGCGCGCGTGGAGTGATGAGAAGAATGCTTTTACGGTTGTCAACTCCTTGATGGGGCGCGTTCACTTGAGTGGGAGACTCGATGCTTTGACGTCGCAACAGTTGGAGTTGGTGAAGGAGGGTATGCAGGTGTATTGTAGCATCCGAAAGCAGCTTGTAAAAGCAAAGCCTTTTTGGCCGTTGGGGCTACCCGCTTGGCGTGATGACTGGGTATCTCTCGGGATGTTGACGGAGGATGGGATTGTTCTGCTGGCAGTGTGGAGGAGGTCTGGGGCGACCTCTATGCGTATATCTCTGCAAGGAAAGGGACGTCTTGGAAGAGTGAAAGTATTGTATCCTGCGACATTTGAGACACGGGTGAAGTTCTCCGATGATGTGCTGGAAATTGATTTGCCGGACACGCCATGCGCACGTCTTCTGCAATTAGAGGTATAGATAGTGTAGAGAACTTAAGCTGAGTGGGCATCGTCGATATCAAACAATGAACAAGAGCGGTTTCGTATGCAGAATATAGCGAAGGTTCACCCGTAAACTTACGAATATTGACCCTTTATATGATTTTTTTCGGGAGAGACCAAATGGCTGTGATAAGCATGAGCTTTCAACAACATTATCTCTGCACAGGTGGGCGGTGGTTTCTGGAAGATCACGTGATCACCAGGGTCTTTATATCATGAATGGGTTTGGATACCTCAAACCGATGAGGTTGGATTCACATGAGCTCAAGGACGTGGAGCAAAATCCCCTGGGCCCGCTGAAAGATACGAAAACCCAGCTTTTCGTCCTAAATCGGAATATGATCTTCCGAAACAGCTGCACCGATTGGTCATTTATGGTGACAATTCTGAGGAGGATGCGCTTCAACTTATGACAATGATTGTGGGTGCACATCTGGTGCGGCACGTACAAGTTTGGGGGACTCCATTTCCGACGCGTTGAAATTATTGGAAAAGTACACGCATATGTAGGCGTATGTACTCTGAAGAATCTGATATTTATGGAGAATCTCCAAAATGGGTGTAGTGAGACGTCGACGTTGTGCGAACAGGCGAGGAAAATGCAGAAGCATTCTGACTTATGATACGAAAGATATCAGTTATATTTTGGCCCCAGGTATTATTATACACTTACATATTGAGGTAGTGGTATGCGTAGATGGTTAATCAACCGCGCATGTTGTAGTTTCGACGCAAAATGAACGTGAGAACTTTTATCAAAAGAGAATCCTTGACTACCTAGGTACCTATACTTTTTGGCAAATTTAAATACGGGTGCATGCCCCAGTTGATGATGCCGCCTAGGACTTTCCTGATCGGTACAATCTTTCCCAATCGAGCATGACTCCGTCATACTCTTTCACTGTTTGTTTTCGCAAGCTACAAATCTCCCCACTGCCGCTCATAACCACATACATTTGGCTACCTCGCTGCCTACCCTCCATGATGGCGAATCGCGGCAACGACCGAAAGAAGCCTGCCCCGGCCGAGGACCGACCGACCAAGCGGCGACGTCGTTACCACCTCTACACGAATGGGATGCTGAACGTGGTTCCAAAGGGTGAAAAGCTTGAGATGTACGCAGGGCGATTTCGTTGTTTTCAATGCTCGCTAACGTTATTATGTACAGAGCCCAGATGAACGCCGAGACCTCTCCCCTCTTACGTTTACCCCGTGAAATTAGAGATATGATTTGGAAACACGTTCTTCAAAAGGACGAGTACTACGCAAAAAAATGGAGATATGGGCGAAGGCTCTTTCGCCCCTCAGTAGAGTCGGGTGCGACAGGCCTCCCCATTCTTGGGACATGTCGTCAGATCTACTCTGAGGCCGTACTCTTCCCATACCAGGGTACCACGCTCCATGCCGAGGGGTACGACCTTGACATATTTGTGGCTGCTGCACGCAAGATGAAAGCTGCTCATCGTGCTCTAATCACTCGTGTCGGTATCTATGTTCCATGGAAGCCTATTATTGGTGGTGTGTACTGGATGAGTTGGTGCCTTGGTGACCTAAAGACCATCCCACTGCTGTTTCCCGGGCTCCGTCATATCCAAATCGAATGTCCAGACGGTACCGATATAGACGGCAATGATGAAGGTAAAAGCCGGGTGGATCAAGTTCGAGGATATATTGCTCACCTCCAGCTGCGGATCCCTACAGCTACTATCGAGATTGTCGATCATTCCAAGAAGCTTTCCGAGCGTACTAAACTGGCCATTTCTGGACTGCTCTAGCAGAACAAAATATCTCGGACGGATCATTATGCAATGTTGTAATATCATGAGACAAAGATTATCCGATACCATCTTAATCATTCATTGAGTGGGCAGTCGTTTGGCTTCAATCAGGGATGGGTGTGTCCTAGAGGTTTCGGCCTGAGAGACGAGAAAGATGTTTGGTATTCTAAGCCGTGGCAAGGGATGAATGGTTGCCAATGGTTCGAGGGCGAGGAGGATACCTTGGTTTAATGGCATGAGGCTTGCTTTGAGAGATTGCGGAAATGAGATTAGTCTAGCCTCGAGGGAGACTATATGAAACTGTGATTAATTCATGCGAACTTGCAGCCATATCATACATCATCGTGAAAAAGATCTACAGCCTGATATGGAATATAAAGATTTCGTCTCTCATAATAGGGTAAAAGGGATGGATATTTAGGCGCCTAGGTGTTCGTATAGTGTTGGAACCGAGTAAGGAAATGAGAGAAATAATGGAAGAAGCTGATCATTCAGATATCGAGAGAAAGCTCTAATTATGTACATGATGGGTGTTCGCTTCACCCTACACTAGCTATTTGCTAGCATCAGTGAACAAAGGAAATCTAAGAATATCAAGGAAATCTAAGAATATCAAGGAAATCTAAGAATATCAAGGAAATCTAAGAATATCAAGGAAATCTAAGAATATCAAGGAAATCTAAGAATATCAAGGAAATCTATCAATTAATCACCATGCAACCCACATAAACTCTGACAGGAAAAGGACTGTTAATCGAAAAAAAACAAAGAAAGTACTTGGTCTACTAGTCTAATTTAGATAATTAATTTGTGGGACTATGAAAGCTTCCATTTTATTGGGATGAAGATTGAGCGCATGCAAAAGACCAAAACGATTTGAGCTAATTACCTTTCAAAGTTAGTGAATTTAAATATTTTATTCCTCATGCTCACTTTCCTTGCTTCCAGCTTATGCGCAATTAGATGTTATCGGAAGTCTTCAGGTAACTGGGGTACAACAAGGCAAGAAGGCTGCTGAATGATTTGAGGGACATGTACATGACATTCACGTCAGTCTTGACAGGCTCCTCAAGCGCATTCACCATGCTGCCGCGAACGCTTCTGGGGTTCATGCAAGACTAGACCATGCTTTTCAGAGCAATCAAATCAGCTGTAGGAGATGTAGCATTTTATTCCTTGCGTGACAGGGACGTTCTACGAGGTGTTGCAATTGCCAGTGTTTTCCTCTTTCCTCATTGGATAATGGATATGATATATCGGCAAATTTGAGTTAAGAATGCGCTTGGCAAACTACACAGGCTAGGTATGCTGCTCGTCGAAGGAAACCAGATGAGAGACCGCGGTACGCCATCGCCATTTGGTCTATGAAAGAATTTTAGGAGGGTTCACCGCACAGACAAAATAAATCGGGACTCATAAAATTTACTAGAATAAATACATGAATGCGATGTGCATATCAGACTTTGCTGTAATCATCAACCACTATTTATACTCATCGTGACAGGGTTTCATTAACAGAAAGCAATTCATGAACCTAATTTTGTATGATATCGTGGATAAGCAGTTCTGTAGCACCCAAGAGATAATCGCAAAAGAGATTAAATAGCACTAGGGACCTGTGATATTGTTGCCACTCCAGGGTTTTAGTTGATTTCACAATGAATCAGTTATTGTTGTTTGAGAATTGATTTGTGGTGTTGATGGTCGCAGTGTTGCTACAATTTAGATTGTACACCCGGCTGGACAAGCGAGGATGTAGTTCAGTGGAGATGAAGCGCGACAAAGTTTGATTGTTTATGTGTGGCAACATATCGATGGTCTAGTTTTATGGCAAAATCTTTTACGATAGTGCTTGCCCCCAAGACCTAGGTTAGTTACCTCTTCCAAATCCGATGGGGGCGGACATTCTCTTTGGGAAATAAGTAATCACTTGGCAACCCAGGGTGCCGCACCCTATAAAACCGAACCCCCACACACCGACTGCGTTCCACAGCATCCTGCGATGTCCAGTTTCCTCAAGAAACAGATCTCAAAATGCGGACAGCTCGGGAGAAGAAGCCTCGCATTTACCTAGCTACAACGACCTGCTGAGCCTTCATCGTCCTTACCACTCACAAGCGCTGCCGTTCAGCTTCCTGCATCACCACCCCCGAGCAGTCCTATTTCATTTTCATCCATGGAGATTCAACATCAATCACCACTTTTCCGGCTTCTGAGTCCCGATTTACGACTTTGCATCTATGAAATGATCTTGAGCGACCCGCGACGATTAATGCACATCATGATATTTGCACGAGACTTGAAGCTTGTGCATAGCTGGTGTCACGACGAAGATTCGCCTTTACCTATCTGTCAACATCTCTGCTATGGACATCCGTATATTGATCGTGATGCAGGTGGATATGCAGCTCAAATAGATTTGCCAGGCTCCAAAGATGGTTTTGTGAATCTCCTGTTGAGCTGTCGACGCATGTAACTTACCTCCTCGTTTGAATTTTTCCGTGAATTTCATAAGCAGCTGACCTGAAGACTTGGAGCAGATACTACGAAGCCTTGGAGATCCTCTACAAAAACAACATATTCCATTTCCGAGGCAGTCCTCGTCTTCTAGCATTTCATAAATCTATTCCCACCGCGCAGTGGCAGGCTATCCGCTACCTTCACATGTCTA
The DNA here is from genome assembly GCA_003073855.1 of Periconia macrospinosa. Taxonomy (NCBI): domain Eukaryota; kingdom Fungi; phylum Ascomycota; class Dothideomycetes; order Pleosporales; family Periconiaceae; genus Periconia; species Periconia macrospinosa. The sequence goes on from KZ805415.1 coordinate 34,393, forward strand.
CAACGTTCAAACCCCCATGGCCCAACGAGGCAGAGCTTTGGCACTTTCCAGCAGATTCCTGGGAAGACTGGGATGAAACCTGTGCGCTTCTGAATGGAATGCAGCTTAAATCTTTACGATTCGACATTGCTCATGTACCCAGAAGTCCGTCATTCCCTGTTGAAGAGATGGGTGACAAGGCGATGATTGCGATTCTCGAGCCGCTGAAGATGCTGGAAGCGGAAAATTTCGAGGTAGAGATCAATTTTCGGCTATCCTCTGCAGTTGAGAAATATTTCAAGGACGCACCTTTCGCGGTGGTTTTCAAAAAACGGACATTGTCGTATAGTCCGCCTAGGGGGCGGATTAGGTGCCGCTAGTAAGCAACAACTTTTACAACTATGCGCAACAACAAATCAAAAATGGATTTTTTCTTGTAAGACGCAAATTATTGAATATCATCTCAAATCGCTTTCTCCGTAGAGATCTTCTACACAAACGTTTCTGGACTGGATGCGTCGAAATAGAACCTCATGAATTTCCACTGCACACATTTGATCTACCCAATGGTCCGTATCGAACTCAATGCAGACCCCGTTCAAGGCCCTTTCTATTCCAGACTAACACTAAGTATTCGAACAACTTTATTTCTTAAATCTTCTTCATCCAGTCCAATCCTTTGACGGTGATTCTGAGGTAATCGCGATCCGCGTCAAAGCATGAGGTGAATTCGCCCCTTGCCAGCTCTTCCACGTCCCAGGAGGCAAAGACATACCGGCCATGCAGGAAGCTCGCTTCTTTGGATGCAGCCCATACGGCGAACGCTCCAGGGAGGTTGTCTAGAGTTTTGAAACGAGTCAGTTACATGATTTTTGCTTAGTTTGCGCCTTTGAAATGTCTTTCGCGCGGGAGTATGGCATGTTGATAGAACTCAAAGTCCACAATTTTCGGTGTGTGCTTACCATCGTCAAAAGGGAACGCGTCACGAGATATCCCTTGATCCTCCCATGCACGTCCATAGATGGAGCCAGGATGGTAGCTGAGAATTTGCATATCTTCTGGAGGAATTCGGTTGGCTAGGGTTTGGATTGTTAGGGTACCGGCACCCTTAGTGACACTATAAGCCGGACGAGTGTCTATAAGTGGATGACCATGCATGTGGATTGCAGCTGTAGAGACGTTGAGAAGATACTGTATCCAAGCAACCCGTTAGTATTACGAGCAATTCGTCACTGAAAGGAGAATCTAGACTAACCTTGGTCTTCGCGGCTCCTTTGGGAGACTGCTTGTAGAAACGCTCCGCGAAATGAAGGGGTCCCTTGACGTTCGCTTCGAACTGGGCCCATACTTCCTCATAACCCAACTCAAACAGGGTCTGAGAAGCCGTATCTTTGGCCGAGTTAAGGACAAGTACGTCGACATATACACCCTCTTTCGCCAGATCATCCCAAACACGCTCAACCTCTTTGTCATCCGTAACGTCACAACCTTTGAAGATAACTTTCACCGTGTGTCCGGCTTGCTTGCCGGTAGCCTCAAGTTCGCTTGCAGTCTCTTGAAGTTTGTTCACGCGGCGACCAACAATGACGATAGTCGCAACCGAGGCAAGAACAAAATTGTGGGCGATGTACTTGCCCACTCCGACACCGCCACCGGTGATGAGGACTGTTTTGCCTGCTTGGCTTAGAGAGGGTTTGGTGGGAGAAATGGCTGGGTATGGCTCCCTATGAATGGTCGATGTGAAATCGGTAGTAGCGTCGTCAAATTTGTCAGCCATTGTCGATGAAGTGTTAGGAGCTAATGGAACGATTTGAGTGCTTGAATACTGAAGTGGATTGTGATGTGGTTTGCAAGCCTAGAGCGAAGACTTCTTATATAAATATACGGGACGTCGAGCTGAACGTGATTAGTAGTCTTGAACTAGTCCGCAGGAAGGATCCCGTCGTTCGTAGCACTGAGGGGTTATCATAAACCATAGGACCAACCAACCCAGAAAAAACCTTGGGCCTGAACTAGGGTAGGGTATATTAGGGCTTGCATTACTATCAACGATCAATCTGCGATTTACACTGAGAGAAAATTAAATACAAAAACCTTCATATTTCTCCAGGTGTAATGGCTCTTTTGCCTATGAAAACCATAATCAATGATAACTACTATAAATCCGGTGCGGGGTATGGGCCGTGGGTAACGAATTAAGTTTTTTTTTTTTGTTTTGTTTTTTGCAGCAAATTGGAATGCATAACGATATGACAGTCAAATTATTTTATATTTTCTGAGCCAGTTTGGTTTACAAGCCGTCGATATTCATGGATTCGCGCTAAGATGATATTTGTTCACCATGGCGACATTGCGGACTAGCGTGATGCACATCGCGGGCTTAGTTGAGATGCGGATTAGCGTGCGGGCTTTTGTCCAATAAACATCGACGCAGTTGATGACAAATGTGTGCCATCCCCGTTGAGTATGTTATCAAGCCCGCTGAAGACACTGGAGAGGACATACCTCATTGCTCTTCAACAATGGCGACCCATACAGAATCGAAAGCTTGTAACACTTGCGCAAAATCGAAGCGGAAATGCGGCAGACAAGTGCCGTGTTGCTCCCGATGCGCGGAAAAGGGCATATCATGTGCCTACCCGCCATCAAGAAGAAAACTAGCTTCCTCCGCCCGGCTTTTACTACCGAATACATCCAAAGGTTTGGCGCCTACAATCCAAGATGCACTACAGTATGGGATTGAGGGGGATCTATCATCGTGCATGGACGCCTTCCCGACAGACAACCTCATATGGGATTTGTCGTTCCCGTCCATGGACTTTGACTTTATGCCACCACCCCTCAATCAGATGTCCAGTGCGTCCGTGATCAAGACTGAATGGTTCTTAGCTCCCGAGACTTGGAGGATATGTCACGATGTTGATAATCCGGCCGAGGTTGCGGTACTTCATAAAGGAATTTTGAAGAAATACGTGGCGGAAGTGCAGTCTTGGTTCGAACGCTGGGTACGTTTTTCCGGGTACAAAGTAGTATCAAGACACCACGTGGCGTGGCGTTTTGAGACCTTGATTGCCATTTAATCCCCCTGGTTGAGTTAAGCTGACTTTGTACCTGCGAATTTTAGGTCACTACCGGAAGTAACCCTTTTATTCATCCACTTTTATACAGTGTGAACTTTCCGGCTTGCGTGCAGATTGCGTACTCAACGCTGACGAGTTACATTCACCGAACTCCCGAAAATACAGAGACTATTCTGCAAGCTGTAGAGGATCGCTCGCATGATCTAGTTCAGCAAAATGAAGAAGTTGACGAAGAGAACTTATTCGCTCAAATAGCACGGCTGCATGCCCTCATGGTCTATCAAACAATTGGTCTTTTCGATGGCGATATCAGATCTCGTTACGTAGCTGAAAGTCATATCAACGTGCAGAGCAATTGGGCTAGTAAACTTTATCAGTCGGCTGCAAAAACGTTGTCCTACACCTACGCTGCCGAAGGTCTGCCCAATCCGTCGACGTCCTTGCAACAGCAGTGGTATTTATGGGTCCAGTCTGAGAGTATTCGTCGTACTTGGCTTGTTTCTGGCGCAATCTCTTCAATATTTCTCACATTGCTGCATCGCACGCCGACCTGCCCTGGAAGCGTCATGTATACGAATCGTACTGGCCTTTGGGGTGCTGAGAGCGCCACAGAGTGGGAAAAGCAATGCTTGGACAGAGACGCAGCATTTATGCAGCGCTTCGAATCTGTAAAACTCTTCGATGATATGGAACCCGCGGACGTTGACGAGTTCGGCACGGCCATGCTGAGCATGACTGTTCATAGGGATCTGTTGGAGAAATGGAAGAGTGGATCAAACCGGAGATCTAATAACAGTCGAATACAAAATCTTATATGAGATTGCTCTAGAAGTATATCAGGTGTGAGGTGTGGGAGCAGGGATTCCGTAACACATTATGTCACGTGATAGGACAAAGATCGCTGAAGTGCACATGTAGTCAGTCGATAACATAGTAGCATTCCAAATGAATTAGATGTAGAGGAACTAGAAAGCAGAAATAAATAAAATATTATTGTCTTGTACACCGGATGTACATGCAGAAGAAGGAAAAAAAAAAAACTCGCCGCGCGGCAAGGATTTTGATTTGTATAGAGGAAATAAACCGCCACTCCATACCTATCATGCCTCAAACAACGATTATCATGGCCTTGCATACTTGGCCATTTCCCCTGTATACTTTGGTATACTCAAAAACGTCCCGCTCTCATCAATCGCAATGGGAATATAGCTCCAGTATGTCCGTGTCCCAATTGTTGGATTGTACACTGGGTTGAAATGCTTCAAAGCCCAGTTTGGGTCGTCGTTTTGCTGAGACTCAACTACGCTCATAGAATCCTTCCTAGCAACAGGTGCCGGAGTCTTTGAAGAAGGTGGCGGCGGCATTCCAAACCGCTGACGGTACAAAGTGTCATACTTTAGTCGCGCTTCTCGATCGACAAGAACCAAATACGCTGCCTGCAGCGCGCGATACTTCTCGGGCGCATTCTCAAAGTAATCTGCTCGCAGCTGGCGGTACTTATTCTTAACTTCTTCTGACGTGGCCCACATGTCGAGCCCTAAGATTTCGTAATGATCTATGAGTTCTCCAGCGGAGAAGATCCCAACGTAGGTTTCGGCTAAGCTGGGGCTTGTCATCCTTTGTTGTGTCTTGAATGTCTTGTGATTTGTCTTCCTTGTTATCTTCTTCCAAAAGGATCTTAGCTTGAGCAGAAGCATATGAGCTGCGAAGTCCGACTAATCTAAGCCTTTCATCAGATAGAAGTTCAGTTTATAGACCGTTTGTGCAGCATTGTGAAAACACAGAAGATTGTCTGTGGCTTTGTTTACGCCTTGCACAAAGTGTTGTCCCAGGCGAGTTTGTCACCAAACCGAGAACAATGTTACGAGCTACCACTTCTGTTCAGGATGCTTTCGAGACACCCAAAAGCCTACTCCTACATTTGGGGATATTAATGCAAGAAAATTCTAGCAAAGTAATGCTGCGAACTCTGTGTTTATTGCCATATTACATAATCTTAGAGACGGCGGAGCGGGGTGGGGAGTGCCATTGGATAGAGCCTAATCCAACCGCCAGAGTTTACAATGTTCGCACTTTAGGCTACATCTTATTGTAATCATTGTGTTAGCAAGTTCTTTGAGCCAACAGGGATACATAATTCACGGTTGAGAGAGCAGTTTAACATCGAAGAACCTTGGATTCACATAAAAGACGATTTTAGTTGCCTGCGACTGAATATAGAATGAGGGGAGAAAATAAAGAATACAAAGTTGTGTTCTTTATGAATTACGAGGAGCAATAACCGTACTGGAAATCTAATTTGATAATTTGCATAAGTAATTAGATATATTAAAAATAGTTTCTGTTTCTACAAGCTTTTCTAAGGAATGTACTTATAAGGATCTAACAAATATAAGGTTGGAGAAAGGGATCTAAAGCGATTTGGAGCTTCGCATTAGAGACAGAGAAGAAAAAAAGGGATTATTGCAAGGAACGTGCAGCTCTACACATTTATTTATTTAAAGTTCACCTTTCTTTAGACCGGTATAACATGTTATTTGCATACTGCATCTCTAGGAAATAAGTGGGACAATAGAGGGTTAAGTTGTTAACTGGTGGTACTTAGGCGGCTTCAGAATCAGGCTTGAGCCTACTTTATCAAACTGATTGCTGCACCCTTTTTGACTTTGCTTCTTACAAAGCCGTTGTTTACTTAAACCAGGAATACTTACGTAGGTAAGCTTCCCGGCTACACCGTACCTTCATTTCAAAACCCTCGACATCGACCGTTCTTCATCATTCTCGATCTGATTCAATGCATCTTTGCCCCACAAATCACTAAGAGAATTCAAAAGTTTGATCCAACGAGGCAATTCGTGTATTTCAGGCTTAGAGATATCTCTCCCTTGTTTGCTATAGCCTTCCGCAACCAACTTCAATTAAAGTAGTGTATGCAGTCGACCTCTTCAATGCCTTTTCCCTTCAGGCGACAATGCCGACCGAGGGGATCGATGGTTTTGGATCTTCGTTATGTCTGTTTCTCATGGTAAAACGAACTGCAGTTGAAGGTGAATACAACTAATCACGTGCCCACTCACATGACCCACGTATATATACATGTACTCCACCTTCCATAGTACTGCTCCATCATTCAATCAATCACTTTCTCCCCCATCAGCATTGCCCATATACTTGACCTCAAAAATCTTCTTCTTTCGGTCTAGTATTCAACGCAGAGAAAACATAACAGATGGAAAAAAAAGAAGTCATTAGCGTGCATTGTTGCAGGTTTTTAATTATCGCCAACATAAGCTGCAGGTCTTCACACGATAAGAACATATTGCGCAGGGGTGTACAATATCGTAGATGAGTGCTGTATGGGATTGGATAATTCATTTCATCCATTATCTGCTATTTTTCGACTAACAGCCCCCTAATCTTTTTCCTTCAAATTCCTGGGGGGTCTTGTTCCTTTCGTCAAATATTGGTGAGTTTCTGCCCTATTCCAAGCGCCCTTGTCAGCCATTTTGTTCAACCTCCAGGCTTTCGATTTTGTATTTCTTGTTCCAGATTGTTTTGGGAATATGCTTCATCATCAGCGCATCTGCGCCTTGTAACAGCATTGGCAAAAGAGTTAGCCGACCCTTAGCTTGCAAATTGGGTTGTGGGTCGCTGGGCTTCTTCCTGCTCCTAAACACTGTACAGTTGCATTCTCAAGTCATTTTTGCGCTGTCTCCGCCGTCAACTGCGAGACCTTTTCATTTGCTGTCTTGAGCTCTTGTGTATGCTTCTGCATATCTGCAAGACTCTTGCCAACTTTCGCTAACTCTTCCTGAAGCCGATGCAAATCCCGAGATACGGTGACCATGGTCGCCGTCTTTTCGTCCAAATCTGCCCTTGTGGTTTGGAGTTGATTGGTCATTTCGGTGAGCTCCCGCTGCAAATTGAGCGCATCCGTCTCGTGTTTCTTGCACTTGGATACCAACTCATCTGTCTCCACTTCTTTGCACTCCAGTTGATGCTCTAATAGTGGGAATTTGGCACCGATTTCGGCTTGGTTCTCTACCTCAACTTCCAAGTCATGCACATTGTCTTCGCTGACCTCTAGCTTTCTCTTGGTCTCATCCAACTCCGTGCGCAGATCGTTGTTGGTGTGTTGAAGCTTCGCAACAAGCTTTTCGTAGGACTTTACTTCATATGCCAACTCGTTGCATCTTGTTTGCTCCCTGTCTAGCTTCTCCCTCAAGCTGTGGGTTTCCTGGATGTTTGAGTCTAGGTCGGATAGGCGGTGGCCGTCCTTTTGACAAGGGAACAGTTAGAGTTGAGTATGTCAGACAAGTGATACGGGACATGGGGAGCTCTTACCAGTCGAATGTGCTTGACAGTGTGCGACAGTGTGCCATCGTTTCCTCTTTTTGGAGCTCCGATGAGCGGGCCAGGCCATTGTGACGTGTAGTCAATCGGACGCTTCTTCTTGTTTTTGAGCGTCTCCAGCTCGTCAGCTGTGCATCCGCGCTCTGCTCGAAGTCGACCTTGCGTATCAAAGTTATTTGCCCATGCCCAGGACAGAAGATCTCTGATTGCTTTCTCCTGCTCTGGCTGAGCCTGGATGTGGACTGTGGCTAGATGGTCGAGCCGTTTTGCGGTTATCGTGGTAAGGGTGTGTCCCTTGGGGATATTCATGATCATCGATGTGAAGGTATTTGATAGCGCGTCAGGTGCCAGCATCCACTCATTTGGATTGTTATATGGGTAGGATTTCCACGCCATTTTGTGGTTGGAGTGTGCAGTGTTCATCTGTCAATCAGAATTGGGGGGGGGGGGGGGGGGGGGGGGGGGGG
>KZ805415.1:42282-133344 GCA_003073855.1 Periconia macrospinosa
GGGGGGGCGTCGTGTTTGGGTGAGTTGCGGCGCCAGAAGTTTTTTTTTCCCCCCTTCCTCTTTCACTACACCTGTCTTTCACTGAACAAGTGCAAATGAAACCCTACCACACCCCAGCTCTCTTACTAGCACCCGTTATCGTCAAAGAAAGAAAAACCGATACTGGATTCATCGTTTGCTCTCCCTCACTTCCACTTTGAGCCGCCCTCGTCTGCATTCAGACATCCGTCCGGCCTCTCAACCACCCCGCACCTTGCGCCTTCCCTCACACCAGAGCATTTGCAGTTGCAAACATTGACAAACGGCAACCCACACCCGCTACACTCACGGCGTCGCCCCCAAAATCGCCCAGTTGACCCACACACCACCTTTGACAGCTGTCGCGTCCACAGCGATCCCCCATGACCATTTCTCTTACCTCATCCCCCATGACCGTTTCTCTTACCTCAAAGCACCCAAATTGTGCCCAAATTTAGTTGTTTCCCGTAGCGGCGATACCCCGCGCTTCCTCCACCCCATATAGGACGATGGCGCCCAACGACTTACGCGAACGAGAGCTGTGTATGCTGCAGACGATACGCAAAGTCGTTGAAGATTATCTGCAAGCGGATGCTGCAACGTCCATGGTACAAGGTGGAGACCCAGAAGGAATAGAAAATGAGCAGACAAGGTCAGCGATATCCACGGGGAAGATACCTCGACAATCCCGAGACGGCTGCACTCAGATCTTAGCACTCGTGTCAGCAATGGAGAACAGGGAAGGCCTCGAGCCACAGGCATCGAGAGAGGAAGTGCCGGAGGAAGCACCACCCACGTCGAAGCGTACCATAAACGCCTGCCCAGCAGCACAAACCTCGTTCGAGAAGCTGCAACGTGACATGGTTGAGGAGCTGAAGAGGTTTGCACGTCATCCAGACGTGAAAAGGGCGGGAATGTGTCTGGTGACATTAGAAGGCATGCCGACAGTCGACATTAGCTTGAGGTCTCTTAACACGGACCACCTGTACTATGCAGAGTCCCGTCTTGAGATGGATCAAAATGGAATGGTGACCATGACCGCCCTGGATCTCTCCACACAAACCGACTCGCTCGTACATTCATTGCCAGAGCAGTTTAGCGTTTCGAATTCAACGAACGAACATTCTATGAGGCTGGCGTTTACGGATATAGACCCCAACACAATTGAAACCCAGCAGCATTATCTGATCGGAGGTATCGACATGTTGCAAACAGAAGTTTGTCCCATCCTTAGCTCTGGGGCGTTGAAGACCAAGATGAAGCCGACTCCCGGAGTCAACACCAGTTACCTCTATGTCAGCCCATGGCCATCAACCTGGACCTTCAACCGTTTGCACTGGGAAGACTGTGGGTTTTTATCAGCAAACATCCTCTTAGCTGGGGAGCCGAAAGTCTGGCTCGCAATTGACCCAGCATCGAATGCTCATCTAGAACAAAAAATGAGCACGATGTTTCCAGATGCACACACCTGCTCAATGTGGGTCAGCCATGCCAGTACAGTTCTGTCGACCAACCTTCTCGAAGAATGGGGTATCGGGTACACGATACAGGTTTGTCGGCCGGGGCAGCTCATTTTCACGATGCCGGGCACCTACCACCAAGTCGTCAACATGGGCCAGAACGTGGCCGAGGCCATCAATTTTACATTTGAGCAGGATAAAGTGAAACCAACCGACTACAAATATTGCGACGGGAGTTGTAGTAGCGAGCCAACAATAGCAGAAGATACATTTCTCGAAGCGCAGAATGCCATGATTGGCCCCGTGACACGATCCGTAACAAAGCGTACAGCCACCCAAGACAGTTCAGAGACAGAATCCAAACGGAGAAAATTGTCCACTCAGTCTGAGCACGCTCAACAGGAAACAACCCAGAACAGGTCTGGGAAGGATCGGCAAAACAAGGCAGGACGAGAAAAGAACAAGAAGAGTGATCTAGAGGAAAATGTGGACACTCCCAGAGAGTCTCTTTTGGTAGCCATCGGCGAGCCTCCCGATGCGGAATGCATCAAAGGTTTTCTGCTCGCGAAAAGGCTGCTCAGCAAGAACACGTTTCTGAGACTCGCAGAATTGTTGAAGATCAAAAGGATGAAACAGCCCGAATCCTCCTTGGTCGTAGCCGACAACAATGACGCTTCGTGGGTGAGAAAGTTTGGGTCGCTTCACCGCCGCATTGAGCAGATTGGCCAGGTTAACATACCACTCATGCACTTCCAACAGATATTCATAGAATATCAAGCTGCATTGGTGATGGAGCAAGCAAGAAGAGAGAGGGGACGAAAGACGAATAAATGCAACGATGTCTACAAGCTGATGGACGAGCTCGGCATCAGCTACGAACGGGGCAATACCAAAGATCCGAGGTACGAGGCGTTCCAGAGGGTGCTTGCTACGAGGGAAAACCTGCGAAGAATTTGCGAACCGTATGGGCGAGGCTTATTGCCTCTTCTCCCCGTTCGATTACCAACCGAATCCTCTGGCGGCGTCTCACTCGAGACGCTACATCGGTACTCAGCATATAAAATGGGACAGTTCCACGAAACACTCCATGAACACGAGGAAGTTGTCCACAAGCTTTGTAAGATTGGAGAATCAATGATCCAGTTGCTGTTTGAGGGGAAGGAGTTGGAATTCAATATCGAATTTGGCGATAACTGGGATAAAGAAATGATCACGCGCCACATCAAAACAAAGCTCGGACAGCCCAACCCCATGGACTCCTGTTTGAAGAGCTTCCAGGTAGCTTCGTACCTTGTCGAGAACGAGGTGGCCCAGGACGAGCACTTTGGTGACAAACCCGACGATTGGGACGACCGCCTCGAATGGCCGGCAGATCTCGTCATCCCGAATCCTGACACCCCGTGCGCTATCTGTAAGGATACCAGCCACGAGTGTGAATGTATCGCAAAGATTCCCACGGGGATACATACAATTGCCGCATTCGAAGGAAAGGGAAGAGGTATTCGCACCAAAGTCGACCTGGACAAAGAGGTCTACATTGGTGAGCTGACTGGGGAGGTATTGCCATTTGACGATAAACATGTGCCAGTTGACGATGACGATGTGCCAGTTGATGATAAAGATGATCAGTGGGCCATCGAGCTCTACAGGCCCGAGTCTCAATCACGTCATCCAATTGGTCGCATCCATACCCTCCACAAGGGAAACTGGACCAGGCTGATGAACTCGTCGTGCCATCCGAACTGCAAGCTCACCAACGTCTATATCTCAGGGCAGCTACGCATAATGATGCAAACCCTTAGGAGAATTAAAGAGGGGGAAGAGCTAACGGTCTGGTACGAATCGGAATATTGGCAGGGAGAAGAAGAGTGTTTTTGTGATGGCCTTCCGCACCGGCCTCGGTCCCCAAGTGTCTCTTCGTCTCAAGTATCACTTGCGTGATCATGGAACTTTACGGAGGGGGTACTATTTCTCGCATTTTCGGGGCTTGAAACAGTTCAGTCTGTGGTCAAATCACGTGGTAGAGTCATGTGATCATGTCATACGGTCAGGACATGCAGGTGTGGTGAAGTCACTTCGCTCGGATCCATGACACATGACAAATACATACATAGTATATATTAAATCCCTGGCAACGAAGACGATATGTGATGCAAAAAATTGGTTAAATTAGCCACAATTACGAAAGGTGCCTTTATATACAAGATGCCGAAAACAAGCTGTGATACCTAGAACAATATTGTAAACTCTGCCAATAGTATTGCAATAACTTTATTAACACATGCTGTTCTAAGATAGTGGACGCTGCACTTGAACGTAATATGCAGTATACACTTTCTAATACGTGCTACTTATTATAACACATTTTACAATCTTCATTATATATTTTCAAATGCTACGGGTATCTGAGTGGTGACCAAAAGACGGAGTGTGGGGGTTATATGAGCAGGAATTTGATCAAAAGTACAGTGGTAGAAATCAAGTTTTGGGGAAGACTGAGAGTTCAATTATCGAAGGTCTAGGCAATACAGCACTTTTTACTAGAAATCGAGAAGTGTAAAGAGCTACAATTTATATTGGTGTATAAGTGAGATCATCGCCAAAGGGATAACTCAGAAAAACGTATCCTTGATCGGATTATCGATTGTAAGCTTCACGCCACATCGAGGAATAGGAAACATTATTTCATGAAAATAGTGACCAGCCATGAAATGAAACGGCTCTTTCCTCCATAGTGTCTCCTGTTAGAATCGCATCAAGCACAGCTTTGACCTGTGCAGTGGAGCAATCAATCTCCAGGTCCGACTCCCCGTAATAACAAACAACTTTAAGCAGCTCGCGCATCAATCTATACTTGCTCTATCGAGTGAAATCAAAGTTAGTACGAGGTACGAAAGAACTGGGGCATAACTGAATGTGGAATGGGAGCTACATACATCCACGAAATAACAGTTCGGAACCTCGTCGGGGTTTATGGGGTAGGATTTGATGACCTTCTCGAGGATGTTGGCGTCCGAGTTTTCATTGGCGAGGATTGGAATTTGGAACCCACAGAAAGGTCCCCAATAGAACAGAGCTTTACCTTGATTCCCGGCTTCGTACTTTTCCAGCTTCACCAACACACCGCGAGTGGTGCAGTACTTGAATTCGCTTTCCATCTCCGATGTGGGTCACACAGGTCGCTGTCCTTGGATGCACAGCCAAATAGGTCTTGACGTCCTCGAATGACCATTCTAGGCCGGGCAGGTCGGCGGCAAGCGCAGACTTCCACTCGGTCTGCACGTCGAATCTGAAGGAATTTTGGTGCATGTGATATAGCGGTAGCCGGGCGAGCAGGTTCATCCGCGCATCTGGCTCGTGATAAACCTTCAAAGGATTGAATAGTGCGCCAATATGCTCAAAAAGTTCGACAGGAGGGAAGATTTTGCTCACATCTGATACGCTCAAATTGTCCATCATAGAGAGAATGTGCTCACCCTCGAGGACCTTAAGAGGAGCTTCTGGGTTCAGCTTCATGTCAAGTGCTGGAATGGCCGTGACGAGATCCAAAAGTTCGATTATGGTTCCCTGGAAAACAACGCCAATCTCCGTCATGATCACGTGTTGGAAATGCAGAAGTGCCGCCCATTCGCATACAACTTCAAGGATGGGTTTCTTTGTATTCGAGATTGTTGTAAGCCAGTCCGTGATCCACTCGTTGGTCAAATTCCTCAACAAGCAAGGGGCGTTTCTGAGTGGCACACTGGGTTGAAAGATAGCCCTCACCGTCAGGTCTTTGGGCGTGTTGTGAGGAATGGGTCGGATCGCTATGTACTCCGGCAACTGGAACCTTCGATTGGTGCGGGATTGCCTGGGCTGATCGCGGGTGGTGTTCGGATTGGCCGGTCTGATCGTTGACTACGCGCTTAGTCAATGGACGAAATGGACTCATACGTGAACGCATACTTACTCTTGAAAGTTTTTTCTTTCTGCTGTATATACCAGCGATAGAGGCATGCTTGCGTAAGACTCAATACGCTCCCGACTGCCTTCCAGTATGTTGTTGGCGAGCACTCAATCTCCAGATCGTCATCATGAACGACTGCGATCATGGTTGCAAAAGCATTGAGCAAGCCCTCCCTCTCTTTGACCGGTTTCAGGATATTGTCTGTCTTCTTGTTCCGTTGCCAAGACCAGTGAAGCGCCTCTACGTCCAGCTCTTCGCTGAGATGACATTCCACCATCCCATTTTTAGACACCGTGAAGGTCCAGAATCGGCACCTTTTTAGCAACCGTCTTTTCCGAGGATCCTGATGCGGGGAGAATCTGTGCCCACAACTGACAGTCTTCGTCATCACTGTGGTAGCTGAGGTGGACAAAATACGGACGTTGGGGGGTAATTTTGTTGTCCGGCCGCCTTCGGTGTAGTGCTTGTGTGTCGCGGACCCAATCCTTAAACACCGTCCATTCTACCAAGCGCTCCTCGTGAGCCAACTCGGAGTCGAACTCGGCCAGATCGCAGGTCTTCATTATAGGATGATCCGCTTGCAATCGGTACTTTTTGGGTGATGAAACGTTAGAATGGGTTGGGTGGGGAAATCAAGGTGTAAATGATGGTGGTGGAAGACGAGGAGAAATTCGAACTCGTCGCCTGCGATTCTTCCATATCCTATTACTATACCTAATCAAGTGAGATAATTTGATTGGTTATTGATAACGCACGAGCCACCGCTCACAGAGCCTGAGCTGTATACACATATTGGATTCACTGTCTGTTTGAGTGGCCTCAGATGGGCTATGCTAGGTTTCTACATACGATCCCATACAGCCTGCCAAAGAGGTTTACTCCACCATTTGAGCATGTTTGCCTACATCCAGTTTGCGGGGACATATTCAGTATTAAGAAAATTGTACAGCATAAAGGAAAGTTGTAAGTGGAATGCGAAGTTATTGATATAGTCGTGGCGTGTTTGATCTTTACGGCGACTATTCTCTCCAGCTTTGTTGTCTGTCAATCACGCTTCAGCAGAAGGATTTGAAGCGTTTTAACTTTTGAGTTCTTTTAATGAGAGAGCGCCCCCATAGTCCCGAATCAGATTATCCGGCAGACGTATATCTAACCCAGATGTAAGGGGGCATCGTATGTTGCTCCACCATGTATTCATTCCCACATGAAGGGTGGTTTTTTGGTGAGATTGACAATGTGCGGCCAGTGATTGTATGTCGCTACGTTCCAGTCTGTGGAGATGTCGAAACGGAAGTCATAGGAGGTATGCGTGATGAGTTACAGGTGAGAAAGCTTAGCTTCAGTAAGCTCGATCGTGTCACAGGTAAGCAGAAGAGGGTGGATCTTGCATGATAAAAATTAGAGGGTTGTCTCAGTTCATTCATTCCAGTTCCTTGAAAACCTGCGTCGGGTCCAACGGCATGTGGGTTAGCCTGGATTTTCCTTGGCATTCGATCTGCTCCACATCGGCTCTTGTCTTCTTCGGAGAATTCGGGCCAACCATCCCTCGCTATCGCAACTGCCCCCATTTCATACATGCATAATGGCAGATGTGTGCTGTTTTAGGGTCACTGGTTCTTTCGTAGGGCCCAAAACATGCGCTCAATGTAGACAACGCAAGGTATGTACTTATTCGACTTAATCTTACTGCCTCAAGCTGCATCCTGACCTATCTCGCCAAGGTTCGCTGCGACAAACGCCCCGGTTCATGTTCCAATTGTGAGCGTCTGAATATGCAGTGCTCCCCTTTCATTGGAATTAACAATTCGACGACACCCTACCAAAATGGACATCCAGAGGGAGTATTGAAACGTCGGCTTAGGAACGCTGGCGCTTGCTCGGCCTGCAAAAGAAAAAAGATCAAATGCACCGGTACCTTACCTGACTGCAAAGCCTGCAAAGATCGGGCCATTCCTTGCACATATCCGGCTGCCAAACGCCAACGACGTCGCTCTGAAAGTGCCTCAGGCAGCAATATAATTGTTGGATGTGAAACTACAGGAGTTGACGAGTCGCCACAGGATGTACAAGGAATTACAGATCCACAACCACTACCCGATCTTAGTCCCTCCTCTGACGAAGCAAATGTTGCAACAGGAGAGGCTGAAAAAGCAGAGGAAATTGTTGCTGGCACTACAGAACCGACACAGCATAGCTTAAACAACCTTGTTGAAGTCTTCTTTGAAACTGTATATCCCATGCCATCGTATGCTTTCCTGCATCCCCAGACAACGAAAAGAAGATGTCAAAGCAAGGATAAACACAAAGCCCTTTCTCTGGCTCTCTGTAGTGCCGCGAGTCTGTATATTCAGGCAGGAAAAAATCGGAAAGCAGCAGCGACGTCTTCAGCCGAAACAGCCGCCTGGATTCAGACAGCCGAGCAGAACATCTGGCTGCACCTAGAACAGCCGAGCATATCTCACCTCCAAGCCTTGCTGCTTGTTATACACTACTACATGGATACAGGCCGGTTTTCGAGAGCTTTCATGCTCATTGCTACGGCAGCCAGATTTGCCGCAGTTTTGAGGCTCAACCACGAGCGACATCATCTCAATCCCATTGCACGTGAAGTTGGGCGTCGCATACTATGGTCTCTAAAAATTGTCGAGCGCTACTTTTCCCATGGTCTGGCTGAATTCGATTTATTACCGTTCGAGGCCATCTACATTGACTTTCCCCAGAAAGAGGAGACATTTTCTGGTCTCACGAGCTACCCCGAAGAAGCAGGAGCCTACCAACTCCTCGTTCGGCTAGAGGTTGTGCGCCGAGATATTATAAAGCTGACTAGGAACATCACCTTGTTAGAAAAGCCGTGGTCTAACCTGCCTGAATTGATCAACTATCATCGCCAAGCGATTGCCAACATCGGAGCCTCTCCTTCACTGATGAATCCCGATGCTGTGATGGACCCGGATGCAATAGCCCGAGACTCTTGGTTGCCACGCCGCATTCTTGCGTACATATCCTGGCAGCAAGCCCAGTGTGACCTGTATCGTATCTTGCTACCCGGATATTCGGAAGCGGTATGTATTTCTGGCGTTTAGAAGATCTTGATCCAACTACGGCATGTTTTTGCGGCTCATTCTGAATCTCACCCACAGTGCTTTTATATTAACTTGGTATCTACGCTTATAGGCACCATGTACAGTCCTCAAGGGCTACGACCCACTCGAGTTGATCGCGGCAGAAGAAAAGTGTATGCGTCATGCCACCAACATCATACATATCTTCACGGCCCTCAATCAGTATAGCGACCGCCATCATCTTCTGGAGTTCGATACCGCCATCTGTGCATACCATGCCACGCGCCTCCTTCTCTTCATCTCTTGCTTTGGCAAGGGACCCAACCGTTTGTCGCCCGAATTTGCATTGAGCAGAGGCCAACTGTGTCTGGCTGCGCTGAAAAGATTCTTTTTCTCCTCCGCCCTTGTAGCCCCCATCATCAAAGAACTCGAACAGTCCATGCACGTTTTTCTAGAGCAGCAACTGCAAACTCAAACGAACCATAACAATACTCCACTACCCTCAGGAGCATCCAGACCAGAAACTCAGGCGCATGCATTGACCACCGAAAGCGAGCTTCTTTCCACCAATACTTACACGACCTCTGATCCCCTAACTCACGAATCCCAGAATTCTAGCGATCAAACCACATTCAACTCCGCTCAAAGCAAACATCTTTCGTCCGCAGCACAGGCTCGACAGCGCCTTGCTATACATAGCCTTCTCCGCCGCGCTGACTTTCAAGGCGATGATAGCGAAGATCATGTCGCCGACGCCCAAACACCAGAACCGCTCCACAGTGACACATACATTACGAACAGCAACTATGCTAGCGTTCAATCGCGAAATATACGTTCTCAGCCCCTTGTTCCCCCTCCCCATGACGAACAAAATAATTGCCACCAACCTTCACCACTCCTGCCGGCACAACCACGAGCGAACAGAGATGGAGTATATTCCCCAAACACCCATCTACAATTCCCTCGAAATTCGGCATTATCAACATCTAAGCACAGAGACGACCGCCACGAGGTCATACATCTACAAGATAGCATCCCATCACATCACCACCCTCCTCCTTCAACAGTAATCCCCTCGTCTTCCTCTCCCGATCCTCTCCTATCTCCATGCGAAAAAGGCCCAACGCCGCTTTCTAAATTGCACCTAGAATCGGGTGCTATGCAGGCCGATAGTGTGACCGGCATTGGCAGCGCAGATACGATGGAACGAGACATGTTTTCATGGTGGGGGCAGCAAGATTGGGGGTGGCTCTTCGAGCGGGCGGGAGCTTAGTTGACCTAGCGTGGAAGGCCGCTGAAAATGGCAAACACGACTGTTTCCAATTTGTTCTCATTTGCTTAGAATGATGGGCAAATGAGTAGACATGAAGACGACAACACAGTTACAATAGCAAAAGAGGAAATGGGTCAGCATTGATTGATGATTTAATGTTCACTAATTGGAGAGAAATTGTTCCACAAAACATGATCCATTCCTTTCTTATAAGAGCATTTTAGGTTACCCTCCTATGCAACGTACACCAACGATAAATCTGAAACGGGATTTCTATATCACAAGTTCCACACGGCGCAGATCCTCGTATCTAGACGACGTTCCGACCCAGAAAGCGTAATTCCCTCTCTCCACAACCCAATCGCCGGTTACAAAGTATCCTAGCTCATCAATCGGTATATCGAAATTTATGATTTTCTTCTCAGCAGGGTCGACCTCTAGCTTTTCAAAGCGAATCAATTTCATAACCGGACGTTCAATGATGGAGTAATTCGCCCGGAAGTATACCTGCAGAACCTCCTTACCAGACACGTTGCCTACGTTAGACACAGTGGCCTGAATAGCAACGGATTGATTCGAGGAAGCCGCATTAGTCGAGACCGAAACGTTGACTGAGGAGACGGAGAAGGTAGTATACGACAAGCCAAAACCGAAAGCGAGGGGAGCTTTGCGAGTTAGCTGCGGCCAATGCCAGTCGTACGCAAGCGAAGTGCCAAAGCCGCCGCCAGCATCTGACGGGAGGAAGTCATAGTTGACAGGGAACGCTCCATTATGTTCTGGAATCGTGACAGTCAGTTTGCCGCTGGGGTTCGTTTCGCCAAGAAATATCTCGACAAAAGAAGAGCCTGTGTATTCGCCCGCGAGCCAGGAGTGAAAAATGGCTCTGCAGCGGTTGAATGTGGAGTTTGGGAGGGGGAAGGTTTGACCGGAGCTCATGACGAGAATTGTGGGGACGCCTGTATCTAGGACAGCGTCGAGAAGTTGTTGTTGCGCGCCGGGAAAGCCAAGGTCAGGGTGGGACCAACCCTCAGTGTCAGTGCGGTCGTTGTTGATGGTGTTGGGCATGAAGTTCCCGAGGCCAGATCCGAGAATGACGACTGCGAGACCGGCTTCTTTGACTTTTTCGACTGCGGCAGCAATGGCTGCTTCGTCTTGCTGTTGTGCATCGTCATCATAATTGGGTAGTATTTTACTGGTGCCTTGGGCGTGGAGAATGTTGTCCTTACCGAGAACTTTCTGAAAACTGCTCAGGAAGGAATCTCCATAGCGTGGGTCGTAAAGAACAACAGGAGCGTAGTTTCCGGCATTGATGACGTCTGCATATGGGCCTACGACTGCAATCTTCCCAGTGGCGCTGATATTACTCTTGGTCCTCGGCAGAAATTCGTCGTCATTTTTCAACATCACGATAGACTCCCGTGTAATGTTCTTATTTATCTCCAGATGGCGCGGATTCCGGAGCGTGGATTGCATATTCTCTATGGTTGGTAGAGGTAGGTCAAACATGCCAGTGGCGAACTTAATCTCGAGAAATGCGCGGACCGATGCATCCACCAACGCAACAACATCTTTGTCCCCGCTCATAGAAGATAGCTCAGTGAAGAGACCTCCGCCACCCGGTTTCAGTTCGTGTTTCAGTCCTGCTGAAAGGGCCTTCCTGGCTGCGTCCTTTCGTGAGCTGGCAACTTTGTGTGTGTTCAGAAGAAGCTCGATTGCGTTAGCGTCCGACATAATCAGGCCTTTGAACCCTAGTATGTCTTGGAGGACATTTTGGAGGAGATACTTATTGACAGACATGGGAACACCATCAACAGCAGAGTATGACGCCATTAGAGACAGGGGCTGGGCTTCTTTTATAGCCTTTTGATAAGGGGGCGCCAAATCATTCAGAATATGGTTAAGCCCCCCTGCCATGCTGGCACGGTTAATGCCGCCGCTACCAGTTCCGAATACAAAATGTTTGATGGTAGTTGCTACCTTGTAGAAACCCCGCTCGTCCTTTTCTTGCATCGTCTTGATGTATTTGGTGGCAAACTCCCCGACAAGATAGCTGTCCTCCCCGTACATCTCCCCGTTCCGACCATTTCGAGGATCTTTGACTATGTCGACTTCGGGGGATAGCACCCAGTTGATTCCCATGGCCATGTTTTCGTCCCGTGATGCCTGAATGACCTGCTCATAGAGGGGCAAATTCCAAGAGGATGCCATAGAGCTAGTTCCAGGAAAGAGAGTGCCCCCAGAGAACCATAGCCCGTTAACGGAGTCTGCTATAATAATGTAAGGGATATGAAGACGGGAGCTATTTATCTGCTCCATGCGCAGTCTATTCATGATGGGCAAAAGCTCTGCAGCCCAATTTGCCTGCCGACCGTAGCCTGTTGAATTCGTCAGAAGAATGAATTAAAACACATTTAAGAAGAGAGGGCAGACAAACCGATTTGACCATTTTCTTTGAGGCGAATTTCCTCAAATGCAGACCTGTTAAAACGAACAGTGCCATTGACGCTTGTGAAGGCGGCACGGATGCCTCCCATCTGCCCGATCTTCTCCTCCCACGTGAGACGTTGTAGAAGATCTTGAGAACGCTGGCCAGGTCCCAGAGATGGATCCGTGTAATTAGCATTCACATTGATGCAAAACGTCACCCCAAGTAGGATTGGTAGGAGTCGAGCTGCCATGGTCACCTAAGTGGAATGCAACTTGGGCCTTGGCTTGCACCGTCAGGGTCAATGCTGAATGTGCTGCATGTGAGTATTCATTCATTGTCGGTTGTAGTTGATATACTCGAGCAGCAAGATTGGCGGTGACAAACAAGGTTAGTTATTCCAACCCCATAGCTAGCACGCCATCAATGCCATCAATGTTCGGTTTGGTTTGGAACGGAAGTCGGTCGGCCTTTCCCATTTTGGTTAGACTACGTACTTTTAGCCGCCCATTCCGCAGGGTGTTCCCCTCAGTAGGATTTCCAAAGCAAGAACTTGGGGTTTAATGTCAGCGATGTAAAATTATTCTGTTGATTTTCTGCGTGTCATTTCTTTAAAAACAGCTGATTTGTCATTGCGAACACCATTTAGTCTCTCGCATAGGATTAGAGAATGAGCTGCTTATTTTGAAAATCAGATTGAAGGAACGAAATGAAATTCTTGAGAGAGGTGGAAAACTCACTAAACAAAAGAGATCCGTCTCTCGATCTGATGCAATTTGAAGGCACGATAGGAACTTGATCGGGTTATTGTTGATCCGTTAATCAATCATATCCATTTTTTAAACCTTTTTTTTTTCTTGATCTTTCTATGATTAAGGTGGTCCTGCCTTTTTTGTTTATATATTTTTTCTTATATATTTTTGTCTATATAGAGATACCTAGATAGTACTTTGGCATTATTTCCTTTTATCCAAAAAAAAAAAAAAAAAAAAAAAAACTATAGGAACTTGATTCTATCGAGAGTGCTTCCAACTAATCATCTAGCAAATTTGAACCCAGTTACTTGGCCGGAACCAAGGGTCCAGCCAAGGCAGCCCGTGAGGCCTCTTGAGTGAAATCAAGGGAAGACAAATTTAATTATCGAATTTTTCATCAAATTTTCTATGGTTATGTCATGCTGAGTGAAGAAAAATTCACGTGAAATGAAGGAACATCGTGCCAAATGCAAGAAGCCCAAAAAGGGATCAGTCGAGAAGAAGGTGGTCCAAAGAAAGAAGATGGAATGCTCTTCCGAAACCACGGAGCACGGAGATGCTATCACTGTTTCATACGGGATCGTTTCTGCCTGCTCATCGATCCCTGCAGTCATGCCGTGCGCATCATCATAACTCAACCGTGCGATGTGGGCTGCTATCTTCGTAGCGCTAGAACGATCCACACAACATACTTTCCCCCACAAGAGGAATTTTGCAATCCAAAACTTAAATATACTCGTATTGCACTCAGAATAGTCAAGAAACTGCAGATTGGTGGAGTACTCAAACGCAATTGGTGCGGCTGATTTGCGCGATGTACTTTTCACCTGCTCGCCACGAACTTGAGGCGTTGGCATCTAGCGCCGAAATGATACAAACCTGGACGTATGGTGGCGGCATGGTCCTTTGTACTTTTGTACCTTTGTAGCATCGTATCCATTTTATACCCCTTTCCCTCGCAAGATGATTCGCATGTAGTGTCGCGTTTTTTGTGGGGCGGTGAAGCGTTCTCGGGCCACACAGACTACAGTGCGCTTGTGATCTTTTATTGCGCAATTGGGGGTCCACTCGAACCCTGTTCAATTTCCTTGGTGACACACTACTTAAGCCCGGGTAACGACCATTCTATGCTAACCAGTGTGACAGTCTCGATGAACCGCCGAGAACGCTGCGTTCAACTAAAGAAATCCTGTGTGTAAATAATCTGTCTCTAATCAGTGCCCCAGGTACGCCATCTTGAGGCAACGCACAATCCTCATTTTGCTAGCTTTTATGATACAAGATCGCCTGTGGGTGAAATGAAATATCCAAGTTTTGTAGCTATCTCATGTCGCTTGGTTCAATATATATTTCAAGGATATATACGATTCTACCCTAGCAGCTTAGTCTAGGCGACCTTGTCCCTTGAGCCTCCGTGTCCCCATTCAACAGGACCAAGCTAAGGGCAGGAAGAGAGCTTGTGTGGTATAGCATCAGCATTTTATACATAGTATTCTCATACAATTAGTTCAAGCTAAACATAACATAATATTTCTTTTTGGCTATCTTGGGGGTGAAAGGAGTGCTTGGTAGATTCTGCTGTAACTTCTAATAGGGAAGGCCACTCCTAGCGGTAGGTAAATCATAATAAATTGTGCTCATCCCAACATATCACTCTTGAGTGATTTCATAGGGAAATAGCGCAGCATTCGGCGATTGCCTAACGTGTGGCTTCTGAAATCGATGTCCGGGTGCCCGCCAGGTACTTGTTTCAAGGGTTCCGGGTTCCTGCATCAGTAGTGACGAAAACTTAATACTAGCCTCAACGTGATGATCTTCTGCTGGATACAATTGTAAAGAAAGTAGTCAAACATAAAAGTCCTCTGCCAAATCTGCCGTAACATCCGCATCCAGGTCATGGCGCATGTAGCTTGAATGGAAATTGAAAGGAATTCCCAAGATATCCGAAGAAGTTTCAAGAGGAATTTGATACCGGTTTTCCTGTAGAAACACAGGTAAAGGGCATGAATCGATTAATAGGTATGGTTTGTGTCCATACCTAAACCGGCTGTGGGCAGTCTCTTTCGTTGTGGTCAGCAGAAGAATTGCGTATACAGATTGAACGTACTTACTGTTGGAGTGAGCGCATCTCCGGTCTGAGATGTCCATACCAAAGTAGTTGTCACTGTCACTGTATGGTTTCTCTTGCCTTGAACGTCCTCCAAAGTCAAGCAAGGGCCGAGTGATCTATTTCCCCCTATGTAACATGCGCGAGAGACATAGTCGATCTTTAACATCCCATCTATAAAACTGCCCCCTTCTTCAAGCGCTACCCTTCCGCAAAATCGACAATGGTGATCTATAAGTTTTTGAATCTTCTTCTTGGCAAGAGCGCCGGACAGCGTTTGGCCATGTGTGTTCTGAAAAAAAGCACATGTTCCAACGCTTTCATAGTTGTTATAATCAGGGAGGGGGCTGTGGCGCCATCGTCCACATACTATCTGTTCTCCCTCGTGGAACTCTCGCTCGTCTGAGACTTCTTTGAGTGCTAGCTCAATGTCGTTCATTTTAAAAGGGGGAAACCAGAATGGCGAACAGAAAACCGAACCTTTGCAGTTGATATCTTTACGATCGGAAGCATCTGTCGTGTTTAGGATAATACTCGAGTTGGTGTTGAATGAAGTAGAAACAGCTGTGGTAAAGCCGGACACCCAAACAAGAGCGAGCAGTTTCGTGACGAACATTTGGATGGTGAATAAAGCTTGAAATGGTTTCGCTTAAATCGTGTGTGGGCCGTGTCGAACTATTTGACTGTAACAGGCTATCATTCAGGAACTTGAAGGGTGTTGCGGGAGGTGCGAGAACGTTGGTTGGCGCAGATGTGGGATAGCTATATAAGTTACTGTAAAATTATTTTTTTAATGTGCCATTCAAATTAAGCCCCATTTGGAAAGCACGTGTTAGTCAGAGAGTATAAACCATCGGTTTTCTATGATCTCGCATTCAGAATGAGATATTTGTCAAGGTACAATATTTGAACCCGTCAACAATCGGAAGATAGATATTACTATTTGTCCGTGGAGTTCACATGACAATTCCAATTTAAGTATGCTTAACGAGAGGGGTTTTCAGAATGATCATCTACCAGCTAATAATGGTATTGTCATACATACCTATGTATACGTAGTTCAACATCATACGTACCAAAAAAGTTTATTGGTTTAACCAATCAATCCAGCTAGAGAGTCAACAGGAAAATCATATACAATTAACTTTGAACGATTAAGCAAATTGAAAACAGTGAAGAACTCTATGAAATACGTTCCAACTATCAACTGAGGCCCGATCCATTACCACTTCCACATATTCGGAATTTTAAATCGGAACTAAACGAACGTCGTCCTCTCACCAACCCTCCGATTCCCTTGATTTTTGAGCTGTGGCGACATTAATGACGACGTTGGTGACTGGTGTCCATGGCGGCAACGTGACAAGATTTCCTCTCCAAGCCTTTTGCCAACAGCTTACAGGAACTCTTTCAAGAATGCAAGCGGTGCCTTGATGTTGTCCTCGAAGGTCTCGCCGTAGTAGGGATCGAAGTGCCCCTTGTCTTGGAGAAGGGCCAACCTTTTCGGTTCTAAGGCCTGCTGATACGCCTTAAGCTGTGGAAAGGCTGGGGCGCATCTATCTGCGCCTGCGTATGCCAGTGGCTCGAAAGCAACCATGTTGAACAATGTCTGTGGTGTGATATATGGATAGAATGGAAAATTGTCATCCTTGAATTCCTTTAAAAATCCGGCAATATTAGGATCATTTATCAATGAACTTGGATCCTCTTTCATGGCCGCCTCGGGATCGGTTGTGAACATCTTGAGAAGATCCACTTTTTTTCCAGCTTTTGCCTCTTGTAGAGAGCTGTAGAGAGATGGAAGAAGAGGTGCAAAGTGTGGAGCTATGGTTTCTCCAGAGACAAACGGTACCTGCGCAATAACAGCGCAGATGCGATGGTCTAGGGCCGCAGCATAAAGAGCCGCTCCTCCAGACATGCTAGAACCCCAGTATGCGATCTTAGTACCGTCAACCTCTGGTAAGGAGAGAGCAAAGTCAAACGCATCAGATAAGTCCAGACCCTGTTGGATTGGGTTCGTCTCATATCTAGGAAGCCCATCGCTAGCACCCCAGTTTCTATGGTCGTATGCAATTACCCCGTACCCTGCAGCTTGAAAGCGATCTGCAAAGTCTGGGAGAAAATGCTCCTTTAAACCAGCTAACTATTTCACGAGTTAGTCTACTGAATGCTAAGCAGAAAAGACTGAGCCTTATGCCATGCGCCATGATGATGCATGGTGCCTTCTGTATAGTCCCCTGGCCACGAGCTGGATAGAAATGACCTCGCAGGGTGACGCCGTCCACGGTCGGAAACTCAATATTGCGACGGTCCATGATTATTGGAATATTTAAACCTGTGTAGCAGAGGTTTATAGGTGACTTGCAATGTGATTGAATATTTTTGTGGTTTAGAAGCTTGCGAAGAATGATGGATCTCGAAGCTGTATTTAAATAAGTATCTTCAACTGCTCCATGTTCACAATAAGTATCGAAATGGTATTCCATGACGAGAGCTCCGGTGGAAAGTCAAGTGTTTCATTGCCGAACGCAGCATCCGTTGCGCATACGACATTGCTCCATTACTATACCAACCACTCGCTGTCGAACACCTTACCAACCGTATGAGACCTCACCACTCGACCTTTCCACCCACTTAGTCGTCAATTTCATGGCATCTTTCAAGAGTTTGCGAAGCCTTCTGGGCAGTGCCAGGATTCTCATCCTTCTGACCTTGCTTGTCATCCCTCCAGGAGTAAGTAAAAAACTTTATATGGTCTTTCACACGAAATCGTATTTGCTGAATTAACAATCGATTGTTGGCATGTCCGCATACCCAATTCACACAAACTCTGACCTTTGGGGTCCTGATGTGCTTTAATTCCGACCTGAACGGTGGCTTCAACCTAATTTAAAAGGCCTTGACACTATCCTGGTTCCCTTTTTAAAGGGTTTGCGTTCGTGCCTTGGACAGAAGTAAGTATACCTTTTCGTCCCAAACCACCTGCTAGTCTTTCACAACTAGATGATGCTCACATATATGTAGTCTAGCTTACGCCAAGCCCCGCCTGGTTCCTTTAAGTATTTTACGCTAGTTTTAAATGTCCCTAGATGAGACTTTGAAGGATGAGGATATGGAGAAACTGGATTGTTTTATAACACTCTTCCGGGGTACGGGACCGAGGATTTATATCATCTAAAAACGTGTTTAGGAAGCTGTTAGGTTGCCTTGGTAGGCTTCTCTTCGTCTACTCTAACACCTTATATGTCCATCACTGGTAACGCAATATGTAATGGCGCAATAAAGCAGTGTCAGCGCAACTAGACCAATTTGGCCCTTTACGCATTGAGTGTAATGTTATAAGCCATACCCGCAGTTGTCGAGACCGGCGTAGTGTAGCCTTTGCCATCGACCAGAAATTGGGTTCCTCCAGCAACTCGGAGAGCCAGGGGTCCTCCATTCCTCGACAAAACGGTGGCGCTGGTCAACAACCCGTTCGCCCATTTCATATCCACAACAAATCCCCCTCGCGCAACCAGCCCAGACACCGAGCCGGTCTTGACAGCAGACGGCAATGCCGGTAGAAGGTGGACCACGTTGTGGCTTTGCAGCAGCATCTCAGCAATTGCCGAAGTGAAACCAAAATTCCCATCAATCTGGAATGCAGAGCCGGGACCACTGTCGGTATTCCACAGATTCGGCGACGGATACTTTTGCAGAAACGCAACGGTGCTGCTCCAGACAGCATTCCCGTCGAACAAACGAGCGTACAGGTTCATGACCCAGGTTCGGCTCCAGCCCGTGCTTCCGGAGCCGTACTGCATGCGATGGTCCACTAGCTTCTTGGAAGCGTCTGCGAACTTGGAGGAATTGAGCGGCGCAAAGTGCGACCCGGGGAACAGTCCCCAGATCGCAGACATATGCCGATGACCCGGCTCGCCCTCACCATACTCCCTTCTCCACTCCAGAATCTGCCCGTAAGATCCGATGGATGGTGGCCTGATCTTGGAGAGGTAGCTCTGTGCGTTACTGCAGTCAGAGTTAGTGAGACCGAGGATCTGACAGGTTTGAATAACGGCCGTGAACAATTCAGTGAGCATCGAATTGTCCATCTGAACGCTGATGTCCACGCCTTCGCTTCTCCCTGCGGTTTTCATGTCTCCGGGAACTGTAAAAGGGTTTTCTGGGGATAAGGTGGGACCGGTGGTTTTGTAGTTGTTCCAATCGAACATATAGCAGAAGTAGAACTGGGCCGCGCTCTGGAGGACTGGCCATGCTTCGTTCTGGAGGAAACTTTTGTCGCCCGAGTAACGATAATGCTCCATCATGTGAAGCGAGAGCCACACACCCCCCATGGGCCACATTGTGTAAGGTGTGCCATCTACGTTTGCAATCAGCGTAAGGTCTCGGGACACCCCGATCATGCGGTAATGTTGTCAATGAGCATGAAAACATGAAAAGCATTGAAGAAGGGGAAAAAAATTCTTACAATCCACTGGTGCTGCATCACCCCAGAGATCGATGTTATCTAATATGGTTTCAAAGTCAGTAAAGTTCGATTCCGTACATGTCAGTGAGTTGGCAGTGCTCTCAAGTGCAACGTTTATGTAAACCTTGCACATGTAGCCGAAATGTACGTACGGTGCAACACAAAACCCCCGTTATTGCATCCGTACATTACGTTTGCCATTGTCTGTCCGCGAGCTTTTGCGACTTTGATCAAGTCGAACAGTGGCTTATGCGTCTCCGCCAGATTCGTAACCTCTGCGGGCCAGTAATTCATCTCTGTGTTGATATTTATCTGTTTGGTCAGTTATCAAATTACCAATCAATTAGGAACGGGGGAATGGCATACAGTGTATTTGCTGTGTGTAAATCACGATCAGCTAAAGACAGCCCGGGCATATTTTTTTTCGGGAACGAAAACATACCTGCCCCATGAGGGAGAAAAGTCTTTATTCCAGATCCCTTGCAGGTTAGCGGGTAACGACAACTTCCCAGTATCTCTCGAAGAAGCTACTAGAGAGTGTCTACCAAAATTAAACATCAGTGTCGCTAATTGAGGATCCGCGTTTGGATTATTCTTATAGTTCGAGAGTCGAGCTTTGGTATCCGAGTTCCCAGCGGAACCCGAGGAGCCGAGATTAAGATTGACTCTACCGATTAATTTTGTGGTGTCTGCTATTGACGCGGCGCGAACGGCGGGATATCCATCGCGGACTGCTTTATCGAGATTACTTGTCATGGCAGATTCCCAGGCACTCTGGCTGGAGTATCGGTAGGATGTTTGAGCATCGAAGAATATGTCGACGGTAGTGGCACCTCTCACGGAGATGGATTTACCGTCGGAGCTGACGCTTCCTGGTTTTTTTCTTAGGGCCGTCTGATGTGGTATTTTAAGAGTACTTACCTCCGTCGTTGACAACGCGTGCTTCAGATGAAAACGTTATCGCGTCTGAGGATTGACCACTGTTCCCATTCAACTTCACAGAGTTAACCCCGTTGGAGGTTGATGCAGTTTGAGAAGTAATTTGCTTGCTGCGCGATAAGGACACCTTGACATTGAGCTGCGATGGCTTGCTGGCAGTATATCGAATAGCAATCACTCCATGTGGAAAGCTTCCCACGTACTCTCGACTTCATGGTTGAATCTAATCGTTAGCTATACCCGACTTGCGTAATATGGGGGCAACTCACGTATAATTGACATTGTTAAAATTGTAAGTTACGAAAGCTGTTCCCTGGTACGTATCAAGATAGCGAACATAATTGTTCCGGCCGCTCGTATGTCCGACTGCAATCACCATGTCACCGAGCGGATTGTACTGGCGCGGTGAATTAGGGTTTCCAGCCACTGTTATCTCGTCAACTACAGCATCCCATGAAAGCGCAAATGTAGCAAGCATACTGTTCTGCAGCACTGATTGTCCAGCACCCGTAATATCGCCGCTAACGAGCTTAGATCGAATGTCGTTCAACGCGTTTTTCGAGTTGCGATTGGCACGGTCCTGCCACGGTCCGCTCCAGATGGAGTTTTCATTCAGCGTGATTTTCTCATCTCCAGTCCCGTAGATGGCTGCACCGAGCCTCCCGTTTCCAATAGGGACGGCAGACGCAAAGTCATTGCCGGCATCGCTGCTGTACCACGCAAAACGCGACGCATCCCACTGAGCAAGCGCCTTCGGAATGCAGGCGAGGAAGCCGAGGAGAAGTATGCGATTCATGATTGCACAAACTGTATTTGTTTTTTTTTCATGAAAAAAGCATTCGACAACTCGGTGGTTCTTGTGAATATGACCTATTACTATATAAATACTTTTAGGATTCTAGTGCGGAGAAAGAGACCCCAGTTCAATAAGTGCAAAAAGCATTTTACCCGTCGTCGCGATCGAAAATTAAATGCAAGCGTTCCTAGATCTATTCGCGGAAGAATACCGTTCTAGCAATAAGCGACCCCGATATGATCTCGGCATAATAGTAGCGTTATACAGTTCGGTCTTCATCCGATGCTATATTATGGTTTTCAGAAATAAGGGGGCCGCCCCAGATGTCAAAATCGCGTCAAAAAATCAGCTCCACTTAGCCAATTCCACTGTATGTATTTTACTAGTAAATTTCACCTAGAGTAACATAATTTAATGTCATAACGTATTTAATTCTAAATATATTTTGCATGTAAAATTATAAACTAGTAGACAAGGCATTTTTTATATGTATTTTGACTGAATATCTATTAGATTTCCTTAAAATTTATAAAAAAAAGGCTCTTAGACTATCCTAGGACGACTAAAAGCGAAATACACTGTGGTTTAGCCTTAAAATCTATATATATATTAAACTAGAAGAAAGGTTGTATAGTAGAAAGAGGGGGGGGGAAGGGAGGGGGGATATATATTAGAAAATCTATGACGTAGCTTAGATTTAGTGTACTAAAGCGTATATGTATTGTATTCTGAAATAAGTGAAATTACAGGCTAAATTTACTGGAATTTGGAACCTATTGCACTGTATTCAAGGACCTTCCAAATTAGGTAATTAGGTGATTTTTTAAGCGTTTTTGACACCTGGGGTGGCCCCCTTGTTTCTGAAACGCACCAATAGTAGTAGCTCAGAGATCGGCATGATGTTGTAGTTAAATCGCGGAGTATCATCCCCCCTCCTTCCCCCCTCTCACAACCAGTCCCGTACTTGAATATTAAATCAACAAAGACCACGAACTATTTTTCCTCCAACACAACATTCACATTCTCACAACTCCGCTTTCTCCCCCTCATTCAACGGCTTCCGTCCCCTAGCGAACAAGACCGTCCGCCACAGTTTCATCCCCGCAAACTCCATATACACCCTCTCCTTCATCGTGGTGACGTCTACGTCTACAAACCCAGCCTCCTCGAAAAACTTACGGACGTGTTCGAGCGTAAAGTGCGGTGTGACGACTGAAGCGGACATTTCGGCGCGCACGTTGGCTGTTGGGTCATCGTCATTATTATTGCCTTGGGGATTTTTCTCTTTCTCGTCTTTTCCTTCTTTCTCGTGATGGTGATGATGACCGTGACCGTGCCCATGGCCATGACCATGACCATGACCATGATGATGATGAACATGCCCACTCCAACTCCCCTCAGACCCCTCAATCGGCTGCCCGTTGTCATCAGCCTTCAAATCCCCGCCCTCGAGGAAATCGCTAATCAGAAGTACACCGCCCGGTCTCAGCCGCTCCTTGAGGCGCTGCGCAGCGTACACAACGTCCTCGAAGTGATGGAACGCGAAGCCCGTCGTCACGAGGTCGAAGTCGTGCCATTCGGGCGTGGAGAGGGGGGTGGGGTTGGGGTCGGTTTTGTCGAGGAGGTCGCCTTCGATTGCGTGGATTGTGGAGGACGGGAGGGACGAGGAGGTTGCGCGCGAGTTGTAGGTTTGGACCATTCCTGGGGAGACTGTGGGAGAGGGTGGGTTAGTTATAAAGGTTTGTGTAGTATTGGGATTTTTAGTAGGGTTGGCAAGACTGACCATCTATCCCACGGGTCACGGTGACGTAGGGGCCGAAGACCTATATCATATCCAGTCAGATTCAGTGTTCGAAAAGCAATTGGCGCAGAGAAACAAAAAGAGTAAACAGCATACACGAGACATAAACCCAGTCCCACACGCATAATCCAGCAGCCGTACAGAGCCATCGTCATTGGAACTCGAAGCATTGTTGACGAAAGGAACTCCGACCCAATCCAGATTCGCGTGGAGGTGCTCGGTAACTTGTTGGTTGACTTTAATAAAGAACGGTTTGCTGTCGTACGAGTCTGTGATGGCACTATTTGAATGTTAGAAATGCAATCATCCCATGTTCTTTATAGAGAAAAGGGGATTGATTGTGTATATGGCACTTACTCGAAGTATTTGCGGTTCGCTTCTTTGATGGCAGACATGGTGGCTGGCTGGTAAGGACTTTGATAGTTGTTGATTGGAATTATGGTTTAGAGTAGCTAGATCAGGAAGAGGAATTGAAGATGAGGAAATGGTTGAATTGTGTGATTGTACTACGTTGGTGCGCGAGCGAGACTTTATATATTCCCATTCTGCGTAGGAAAGAATGATGGGTGGTGGGTAGTGGGATGTCGCCGTGCGGAGACATTTCGTCCAAGCTTCCGATTGGTCGAATGCTAGCCATTTCGTGAAATTGTGGGCCTTGTTCTTGATATTGATAGATGTAGCAGAGTCGGAGACATACTACGATGATTGACTCATCAAAACATAAATCTTCATATTAACAATTCATTCGTGGGGTCAATGATTTCGCTAGCCTCACTCTCCTGCTTAGGACTTGTTCTACTCGCGTCCTTCTCTTCTTTCAACGCTCTCTGTCGCGCCAGTCCCTCTTCTCTTTTGCGCTGTTTCCTCGTTTCCGCATCTTCCCATTCCAGATTCGTAGTCTTAGCGTTTGGGTTCGAGAGGGGTGCGTACTGTTCAAGCAATGAAGTCTGAAAACGACGTATCCGCTCACTGTTGATATTGAACCGCTCGTTGGCGATAGCGACCAATGTACGCAGATGGGCCTCATCTACCAGCGCGACGTTCTCGCCCGTGTCCTTCTGATACCCGATGATGGCATCGAAAGAGTAGCCCATGGATCGTACGGCTACGATAGGATTCAACTCGCCCGATTTCGATGGGTTGAGGCTGACGGCACCGCTTTCGCGGAAACCAGCGCTGAGAGCTGCTGTGAGGACTCTTTGAGAATCTTCCAAGGTAGCTGTCAAAATATGAAGGATCTTTTGTTACATTAGTGAAAATGTTTCAAAGAACTTTGAAAAAGAGTTTCTTACCATTGGTTCGAACTTTATATGTATATACCGAGCCGAGACGGCAGGTGCTCTATCCGACGAATCCCTCGTCTTCAATTTAAACATCTCCATAAAGCCTTCCACTCCCTCCGTCTCAGACATGGGCACAGCATCGTGCGATATAAACAACCACGACCCACCCCCTCCCTTGCCGCCGGGCCCAGCAACCGTCTTTTCCTGCGGCTGCTCAACAACAACACTTACATCCGCTCTCTGTCCCTCCAGGAACACACTAATCCTCCCCGAACAGCTACTCGTAGTAATCAACCCCGCAACGCCGTTGATATCGCGAATCAAACCGCGGATCGGCTCGTCGACCGATCCTTTCGGCGACAGATCGTGATAATCGCTGTCTGGAACCCCCAACTGCTCTAGGATCTTTTGCTTGCGAGTTTGAAATCTGCTCGTCGCCATAATCGCATATGTATGTATATGTTAAGGTAAAGAAATATTTGTAACGACACACATACAGAGAGAGAGAGTGGGTGTGTGTGTGTGTGGTTTTGTCCCAAGAGATCCTCCCCCGCGTGTGCGTGGTTTTTCCTCGAGACTCAATGTTATTTCTATGATCTCGATCTATCTCTTCTTCGGTTACCGAGAACGTGGGTATATATCAACAGCGGAACGGACCGCAAGCACATGCCCACGCGCGTGCGTGCGTGCGTGTTTGGTTGTTGTTGTTGTTGTTGTTGTTGTTGTTGGCTTGGTTTTTGTTGCTGCATTCCTATTTGCAAAAAAAAGGCTCTAGCGAAAACGTCATTGGACTAAAACACGGTCCGGTCCGTGCGCCCCGCCAAAACATCCCTTAAACGCGTGAGACAAACCACGCGCGCGCGCGTGTGTGTGTGTGATATCTAAATTGTCATCTTCATCATTAATTTTTGGTAAGCACCATTGCACGTATGATAGAGGATACGATTTATATAATCATCCGTCACCAAAATGCCACGACGAAAAACAGCAGCAGCAGCATCCTCCAAACGCGCAGCAGCGGCTTCTTCTCCTTCCCCTGAGTCGCCACCTGCTGCGCCTGCTAGCCGTCGGCAATCCAAAAGAGCAAAAACATCTGCTTCTACATCTAGGAAGTCGTATGCTGAACCCGAGGATTCCTCCTCTTCTGATGAAAAAACGACGTCGAAGTACTTCCAAGGCCAGAAGAACAAGAACAAAAAAGTGAAAAGGGGGAAAGAAGAAGAAGAGGAGTTTGACGACAACGACGACGATGATGATGATGATGATGATGGAACTGAGGAAGGTGAGGAGTACGAAGAAGAAGGCGAGGATGAAGATGAAGGGGGTAAAAGGAAAAGGGGAAGAGTTGGAGGAGGAGGGAAAGGCAAGGAGAAGGAGAAAGAGTTATGGAAAGACGGCGCAAAACTGAAGCTTGGGGAAAAAGTTATTATCAAGAAACCCAAAGCGCGGGAACCGGGAAATACGCCGTTCACGGACGATACGATTCATCCGAATACGATGCTGTTTTTGGGGGATTTGAAAAAGAACAATGAGAGGCAATGGTTGAAAGGTATGTGTGTGTGTGAGTGAGAGAGAGAGACATTTATTGTTTTTCTTCTTTTCTCGGTTTTTTATGTGTGCTATTTACTGGTTTTTTGTAGTTGTTGTTTTGGCAAGGGGAGAAAAAATGGAAATATGCTGATTGTGTAATGGTGATGATAGCCCATGATGCCGACTATCGTACCTCACTGCAGGACTTTACCTCGTTTCTGGAGAAGCTTACAGAGAGGATAACGGAGTTGGACGCTACGGTTCCTGAACTCCCAGTCAAAGATATAGTAAGAGAATAAAGGACGTAGGATTGTGTATTTGGATGTTAAGACTAACGCGGACCTAGATCTTTCGCATCTATAGAGGTAAACTAAGGAGAGCTGAAGGTGGCTGGAAAAATTCTGACATGAGTGGTAGATGTTCGATTCTCCAAGGACCAGACCCCCTACAAGGTACGTTGTACAAAGTTTGATCAGTCCAAACCTTGCTGTGTCGTCTTGGTTGGTATGATTTAAGGTTTCCCAGTCTAACGTTGCCATAGACCCATTTCTCTGCAGCATGGAGCCGGTATGTTATGTCATGAGGTGTGGCCAAGGGTACGGACAGTGTTGTATGGTCCAAACTTCTGGCTTCACGTCGATCTAGTGGCAACGTTCTAGTCATCCATTGCTAATGTCTGAATAGAACAGGCAAGAAAGGCCCGTATGCAGCCTACTATGTGCAGATTGAGCCTGGCGGCGGTAGCTTCGTTGGTACGTTTTGCTTCTCATCCTCTCTTGGCTTCAAAAGGCGTAGAGTCAATTAGTGCTGCGGCATGGACACTTCCTACCCTTACACACGTGAATTGACGACTGCTTGGTGGGCGCAAATCGAAACATGTTCTCCGTGTAAGTCTCGCGATCAAAGCCGTACTCGGTTTCCTCAAACGTGAATGGTTTTGATCGTCATACGCGGAGTCTTCATGGCTTCAGCCACCCGCCACTTCGAATACTTTCAGTGACAGGATGGTTTCGACCCGGTTGGCGGTGCAAATCGCCAGGGAACAGCCGCAACTCGATGTGAAGGTACCGTTCTTCGAGATGGTGTCCAAGTTCTCCCGCAATACTGCATATCCACCTCCCCAAACAGGGGTCGGTCAGGACCGTACTTTCGCACTCAATTTGCCTCTTATGAGCTTGCGCTGTCCCAAGTCATATAGATTCGGACCGTCTCACAGAATGGCTCGGCTGACGTATTCTAGGCGGAGGACTCTGGCAGCCGGAAGCTGGAGCGTTGAGTGCCTTGAGACGCGATATCGACCGTAGGCCGCAGAGAATCAAGGGGGTGCTGAATGACGCCGGTATGCGACGAGCATTCTTTGGCGGGGTTGCCGCCAACGACAAGAAGACTGTCAAGGCCTTTGTGAATCAGTCGATGAACAGCAGTACCGCGCTCAAGAAGCATCCAAAGGTCAGTTACATCACCGTTTCCTTTGCGTGAAAATCACTGTCGATCCGTGATTTCATAATGCTCGATTAGGGAGCTACAAGAGTCATGGTTGAACACAAAAAAACCGCTTCATTTCGAAGGGAGTACGTCATGTTTGTGTCGCGTTGAACAGAAGAGCTGTCAGCGCTCACAAACAGCCAGGCTAGCGCCCGTGCCCTCGAGAGTTTTTTGTAATCTCTGCTCGAGTCTGTCATTGCATTATCTCAGCTGCCCAAAATTTGACTGGGCATTTGAGTGGCACCACTTTAGGGCGTCGGCGACCGACAGCAACCGCAAGGCGCGGCTTCAACCCAATCTATCCGTCCTGACCGATTGCTCGCGACGGGCCTTGCCACATACGCTACACCAGCTGGATACAGCCGTTGCCATGACCAGACCCATAATCCGCCTTCTAGCACACGGGGAACTTGGGAGCCCGGTTCCGCGAGACTTTGTCAAAAGACGATCCGAGTCATTGGCCAGAAAGCATGCTGACGGTTGCAATATTGAGTTAGGGGTACGACGCAAATCACAAAGACATTGAGCTGCTCCGACTGAGGAGTTTCACGGTGGGAACTAAGCTACGCGACGACGAAGTGGTGGGAGAGGGAGGCCTGGAACGGATTGCACAGCTGATCAGCTGCATGGTGCCCTTTGTGAGTACAAGAAATTTTTTTTCAATAGTGTTTTTTTTTTTTTTTTCTCACTTGACTTTTTTGATTTCGCTTCCGCTCGTGTCTGTAGCTCAATTTTGAGAAGATGGACCGGTGTGGGAAAGAGAGCGAAAGCGGATGTTGCGAGCGGGCAGAGGCAAGGGTTCCCCTCGTTTGAATATGGGCCAGACGGGAGTACATGGACAGGATGGCTTGCGTCGACTTGCGTTGGCGCTGCAGCTAGCAGAGGTCGACCGATGATTGCAGCGGCGCAGGCGAGCAGACGACAGCAAGCACTTGACTTGGAGGAAGCTCGCCCGGCTTCCCACGGGGTAATATGTAGCTGCTGGCGATTCAGGGCTAACACTGCTGATAGATTACCTACTTGAACGGCGTGGTGATGCCTGACGAGGAGAGTTCTGGATCGAGCGAAGAAGAAGATGATGACGACGACGACAACGAAGATGACGAGGCGGGCGAAGAGGGAGACGGGCAGTAGCAATTATTGCAATAGCAACAAGCAAGCAATGCAGCCACGACGACGACGATGATGAGAGTGTGGAAGGGAATGCCCGTGTGCGGCACAGCGAAGTACAGTAGGTCAGGTCAGGTCAGGTCAGGTTGTCAAAGATGCTGTAGAGGTAGAGTACATGTAGTGTAGGAATGGGGGAAACGGGCGATGGCGGGACGTGATTGGACGGGATGGCGCGGCCGCCGCCGGTGGAAGCGGGTGGCAGGGAGGGGGAGGGGAAGGGGAGGGGAGGGGAGGGTGCTTGCTTGGTGCTGCTACTGCACCGCAATACATACAGTCACCCTTTTGCAGACTATTTGCACTGTACATGCACTGTACATGGACGCGCGCACACACAGACACACACTGATCCGTCTCGTACAGTGCATGCATACATACATACATACATACATGATACCGTACATGCGCGTGTACTGATATATGTGGGTAGTCATGTGGTGTGCGGAGACTGTATACGGCGGCGGTCAGTCGGGAGGGGGGATGGATGGGCTTCGTACATTAACATACGCATTGGGCCACGCACAGGGCCGTCGGTTCGTGTGGCCGCGATGGATATGGAATATTTGATGAATGAATCAAAGAGGACGTGTCGTCGTGTCTTTGCTTGTCGTGGTCAAGTCTGGTCTGGTCTGGTGGTGTCGTGTCGGCAGTGGCGCTTGACCGGGAACCTTCGGGGAGTCCAAGCAAGCGCTGCATTAACGCACATTGGATTTCGTTCACGTGAGCACTAAAAGGCCCCGCCTACAGCGGCCATCCATGCTGAGCCCAGTGTTCAGGAGAGGTCAAGCCCCGTCCAGGGGGGGGTCGGTGGCGGTCCCGTGTGTTACTTATTTTTTTTTCCTGTTCTGTTCCCTTTTCCCTTTTAACTAGTCAACGTTACTAACCACTACCCTGACCTTAACCCTGACCTGGTCCGTCCTGTTTTGCCCGCCCCGCCTCTGGCTCACGCAACAGTACCCACCCAAACAACACATGGCGGCTTTCCCGCGGTTTTTTTTAGCCGCCTGCCTGCCTGCCTGCTTTTCCTTGCCTGCCTCAAGAGGGGGGAGACGAGGTGCTGCCAACGAACAGGCCTGTCCTGTCCTGTCTGGCTCTGCCCGCCGTCCGCCCGCCTTTCTGCTTGTCATACAGCCAACGTACGCACGCACGCACGCACGCACCCAACGCACAATTCACTCATTCTCACACACGCACCTACGCACCTACGCAACGCAACGCAGCGCAACGGCACCTGGGTATGCATGCGCGCACGTACACCGTAAATATCCTCTCATCATTCCATCCTATCCGCCTTTACCCTCCTCCCTCCTTTCTGCCCACAACTGCCCTGCCCTGCACTGCATTTCATCATGATTGAAAGCTCGCCCATCAAACCGTGGTAATTGCAAATACGAGACGAGTTAAAAAAGAAAAAAAGAAAACACGAGAAAGTCTGGACCCCCCACCACCAACCAGCAAGAAAGACCAAATTTTGATCTCGCACTTTTACAGCTGACTGACTGACTGACTGACGTGACGTGCCTTGACCGTACCGCACCGCGCCGCGCCGCACCGCACCAGTTTGAGAGATCCACCATCATCCCATCGAGTTCCGTAGTTAGATACATACATACCTAGGTACATGCCTAACGTGTGCTAAAAACAACACGCACGGCGGCGGCGTAGTAGCTCAACTGTTCATGTATGTACCCACAACATGTATCACTTATCAGTATTACATAGGTACCCTTGCTTCCCTTGCTGTATGTCATGTCTCGCGCGCGAGCGAGCGAGCCCGCGCGGACTGTTCGCAACGGCCCGGCCGGGAACCTTTTTTTGTATCAAGTTTTTCTCTTTTCTTTTCTTTTTCTATTTTTTCCTTGCTCACACGTCGCGTTGCGTTTTTGAGTTCGGGGCTTGGGATGTGTGGTGCGAGTTTTGCGGCGGGTTTGCTGTTTGCCTTAAAACGAGGCTAAGGGCCGTTACGAGACAAACATTGAATGTTTCAAATGGCCTTCTTTTTCTTTTTTTCTTTTTTAAACCACCTTTTTGTTGTCGACGACATTACTGCAAGGCATCCATTCTTAAAAGATTATTAATAGATGGAAATAAATGGAAGAATAGCAAGGGTTGATTATAGTTGTTGGGACGCGGCCGCATTTACCTTCTCTTTTTCAATTGCATCAATCAATGCATTGCCCCCATTCATTCTCCGCTTTAGAAGGAACATGGGGAATAAACAAAAAAGTCCTCCGCTTCAAAAGCAAAATACATATATACATTTTAACAGAACGAGCAAATCAATCCCCCAGTCATCCCCAAAAGGAAAAACAAATCAAAAGCAAAAAAAATCCCCTCCCCTCCCTCCTCCTTCCATAAGACACATTCATTATAATCTTACCTTACCCATCCAACCATGTATCCTTACCACCAAGCCGTCATCAATCATCTCGTTTACCTTCTTACCGACCGAGCAGCGCACCTCAGCGCACCGGCGATATCCGAGTGTTGCGGTGCGGTGCGGTGCGGTTCCGTTGCCAATAATAATGTATGTACCCATGCTACTTAACACAAACACACACATATGTGCGTGTGTGTGTGTGGAAATACTTACCTTACCTTACCTCACTACTTCTCACCTCACTTTTTTTTATTATTTTCAGCCAGCCAGCCAGCCAGCCAGCCATCGTCGGTGTACATTAGGTACATACGTACCGAAAGTCCAGTAACGTTAACTAGTGACGCGAAGCGAATGCGGTAGGATTTATTGATTTAAGGCGAGAGCGAGAACGAGCGAGCATCCGGGATACATATACATGTAGATACATATAATACTTGCATCTATTTTTTATTTTCGCGCCGCTCGCCTGCATTTGCATTTGACTTAAAAAAAACTTTTTTTAGAGGGAAGGAAGGAGTGGGGCGGTGTGTATGTGGAGAGAGAGAGAGAGCGGCACGGTAAAAGCAGGTACATGTCCGATTTGGGATATATAGTTCTTGGTCTATGTATATGTAAGCATAGAGGTAATTGTTGCGGCACCTTGTATATCATCATATTTCCAAAGGATACTACATTTATGCAACAAATATAACATGCTCGTGTCTACAATAGACAATGCAACCATAAATGCTACGTTATCATGTCGTGAAAGGGGGAGGGGCGTTTTAAAAGGTTGTGCTACATACACACACACTCACTCGACCTCGGTACCGTTTTTGCCTCGAGAGTTTCAACATCCGGATTTTTTTTGTTCAAGGTTGTGGTGACCCGACAACACACCGATAAAGCCCCTCCTCATGCTCCTTCATCCTTCTTCCGCTTGTTTGGTATGAACGGAGCGAAAATATGGGGGGGTTGGTGTGACGGATTGGATTGCACGACATGGACTGCTTGCTCCCTTTGTCCTACCTCATGGCACATGCGCTGTGGTACTACAGCGACTGCACTCCGGTTGCCAGATAAATGATATCGTGAAACGAACCCGTCATTGAGTCAATTAGTATCAAAAAGCACTAATATCGATTTTCGCTCTGCACTGTCGTACGTGCGTCGTATACGTGATGACTTTCCCTTTGTCGAAGACATACTCTTCCTAATGTCATAAAAACATGCCGACGGTAAGCCATTGACGGTCATTTTTACGTTCTTGTTATCTCTGCTCCGACTTTTTCAAGGGTAAGATCGTCCCGCCGTTGCATATATACTTACCTGGACCCGTATTATTTCTTTTTTCCTGGCTTGCGACCCGCTCACCTCGTCGCTGGGTTTTGAGGCGTCGGGGGCGCGCTTTTTGACACATGTAGCATGTACCTATATGCACGCATACGCCGGTACATTTCGTATCATACACATGTCGACGTTCCGTGTTACGTTTACTACCACATGGTCGTATTGGAGTAGGTGTAACCTAGAAACGCTTTTTCTTGAACCCCCCGGTCAGCAAGCAACTGGCTGGCTCGCTCGGTCGTTGTCTGTGCTGCGCAGCGCTCTCTCGTAATACGGTAGGAGAAATAAAAATGTCACCCGCCCGTCCGACCGGCTACATGTTCCTGTGGTGCGT
Organism: Periconia macrospinosa; assembly: GCA_003073855.1. Lineage (NCBI taxonomy): Eukaryota > Fungi > Ascomycota > Dothideomycetes > Pleosporales > Periconiaceae > Periconia > Periconia macrospinosa. The sequence goes on from KZ805415.1 coordinate 74,838, forward strand.
TTCGTATTTGCTGACCGGCCGAGACACAGGAAGGGAAAAGGCGGGGAAGGCATGTTTTGCGCTGGAAGCCTTGCATGCTGAGGGAACGAGGGAGTGACGGAAATCCAGGGTGGGCGGACGGGTAGGTGTGGTAAGCAGCATTGGCCAGCGGTTGGGGTATTTTAATTATTTTTTGCCTTCTTTTTTATTATTTGATGATTACCTCTGTGCGAGGGGTTTTCCGTCGGTGAGCGTACCGAATACGAAGAGGATTGGAGTTGTTGGGATATGCTATCGCGGGGCGATGTACATGATCCATATATGGATGAATGTACGCAGGAAAATCCTTCTGGCGGTGATGAGTGATCATTCTTCCGCCGCAAGGCGGAATTGCGCCTTGCAATCAGTACCGTTGCTCGACAGTCCGCTCCAGGCTGTTTCACTCTGCGCATTCCCCTCCTGAACCACCCCTCCCCCGCCTTGCTTCAGATGATCCTGCAAGACGATATTTCTCGCATGAGCCAGAGATGTATGTTGTCTACGGCCTTTGCGTTCGTCTACATGTATGTATGTATGTACGTCGTCTCATCACCAGCATACGCATACATGAACATGGCGCGTGGATGCATTGCATGTTTGCTACTTGGCTGACAATACGAAAAAAGGGTTGGGGTTGATCGGTGAAGTGGGGGTTGGGGTTGTTGGAGAAGGCGTGGTGTTGGCGTGACCCTGCTTTTGCTTGGATTGCCTTCACCTGCCTTCACCGTTCTGGCGGGGATGAGGATGTTGGTGGAGGCACTGTGTAGGCATGGGAAAGGGGACGGCGCCGGTGTTGATGAGCACTTGAGTACTCTGGCAGTCATGTGCTGTTCATCAGATGGTGTTGATGGTATGGTGCTGTGCTGTGCTGTTGAGTTGGGCAGGTGCTACTAAACGGGAGAGCAAGAGCATTATCCGACTTGGTAACCACGACCAGACCATTGTTACCTAACTACGGCTCTCGCCTCGCCTCGCTCCTTCCCAGGCCCATTCCCAGTCCCCAGTCCCAGTCCCAGTCCCGTCGCTCGTATCGACATCCGGTGCACATTGGCAACTTAACTTGCCACTTGCACTGCACTGCAGGCAAGGCTGCCGTTTCTTTCTCAATTGCTCACTGCCGCGCCATGCCATTGCCATGCCATGCTGTGCTGTGCTGTACTGTGCTGTACTGTGCTGTGCTGCGCCGTGCGGCTCTACATGGGAAAGGAGATGGATTGATTGCTGCACACGGCTTTGTATCTTGGATGGGCAGGTCAGCGTCGAGGCGGTTCACACACCCCCCGGTACCGCCACGGGCTTTGCGGTAATGAAAAAGGACCCCAAACATGACAACATGATCAGAAAGAAGGTCAACAATTCTCGCCGTCCCCACCTAGCCGCCCTCGTCATCCTTCGTCCCGGCCCGTGATCTCGTGCCACACACCCAGCCTCTTAGGTGCGTCAAATCGTGATGCAGGATGCAGGATGGGTGGATGATTTTCTGCATCCCGGCAATGCTCAGCGGTACATGTACGTATCATATCGTGTATGGCGTGTAAGTATGCACCCATCTTCAATGTATCAAGCATGGGAGTCATGTATGTTTCCGCGATTCGGCATGATTAATTGATGGAACATTCAACAGGGCATGATGTTGCACAGTCTCTGCGTACAAACTCAAGTCTGTATGTATTGACGAGCCGGAGTCCATGGGCACACGGCACTGCCCATATTCGTAGCTGTGTACGCGCGTGAACGGTAAGTAATCATGCCCGGATATCGTGGTTCAACCCACCGGACGGGCGAGAGAAAGCAGCAGCAGCAGCAAGCACAGCATCCTACAACGAACGCGTCAACTCTGCTGGGGAGCGGTGTGTGTTTGTATCAATGTGTGTGGCATTCAATAAAAGTATAACCTCGGCCTGACAGGTATTATTGGCCGGCCCGGGACGGCCCTGCACCGCCAGCAGGAACAGAAAACGTCGACATGGAAGAGGCCCGCAGGCAAACAGGCAGGCAAGAGAGCAACTGTCCTGGTGGTGGTGGTGGTGGTGGTGAGCGTTGGAGAAAAGGCGGCGGCGGCGGCGGCGGCGGCGGCGGGATGACGAGCAACCCCAACGCTTCCCTTCCCAGACCGATCAACTACCTAGCCGTGGCCGTCTTGTGACCCTCTCTTTTTCTCCCTCCCTGACTCCGCCCGTCCAATCCATTCGCCGGCCCGCCCCTATTCTTTTTCTTTTCTGTGCCCTTTGTCTAATTTCTGGCAGCGCGAGCATTTAGCCGCACGCAATAATAATAATGATAGTAATAATAATCAATTCTGCTTTTGCTTTTATGCAAGGAACACAAGACGGGCGCAGGCACTGCAACTCGTCCAACTCACAACCAACTCATGGTCCATAGCCAACAAGACTAAGTTACAGTAACTTGTACTTACATGAGTTAACTAATGGGCCCGCCGAGCATCTGCCTGGCCTGGCGTGCGTCCGCCGTCGGGTAACGAAGCGTGCGTGAGTCAGCGGGCCGTCAGCCTGCATTTCCCGTCCCCGTCGTCTGTCAACTAGGTACTGTACAGTGACCTAAGTTCTAACCCCCCTAGCCGACCAAGTCGAGCTGTCTGTCTGTCCCTGTGCTAGGCATGTACAGTACTGTCATAGTACACGGTAGGTCAACCGAGCGAGCTGGCCGCATGGCTTCTGCTTCTGCTTCTGCTTCTGTACGGTAACTACAGTAGACAGCAGGAGCCATCAATATATTCAAACGCCCCAAACCATCTGGATGCAGTTGGCATCGGTGTCGGCCGCGTGCCCTCTTTTTTTCTTTCCCCCTTGCCGTGTGCCCACTGCTCCTTGCCTTGCTTGGCTTGCCTTCCCTTCTGCACGCCATACCAACCCCACTAACGGGGCATTGACCGGCCATGTCTCCTCATAGGCCACGCGTGAAATGACTCGGCTTCGTTGCCGCCACAAGGGGAAAGGGAGAAAACAAGCAGAGCCATGTCCCCTTCGCTGGGTCTATGAAACGTGGGAGGATAACGTCGACTGCATGCCGTGTGCGTGTGCCCCCGTCGATCCCGCCAGCCCAACCTTGCTCTGGGATCCGATGCTAAGTCAACGGGCAAGGCAAAGCGAGCAGCTGAGGGGACGTGTTTCGCCATGATGCATCTATCCGCACCCCTCCGTGCCACCAGCGTCGCCCACCAGCCTATGACCCTCGAGCATTCGACCTGTCTTGACTACCGTGCTGTACCATGGTCGAAGCTGCGGTGCGGGACGGTCGGCACTATTCCAGCTTGCTTTAGAGCCTGCTAGGTCTAAACTTTGATCACTTCTCACGCACAGCGAGTCCTAGCTTCCGCCAATTCAATAATGCACCAGGCCTGCAAACCATGGATCATGGATTCGCACGCTGTCTTGTCTCTCTCTCTCTGCCCACCGGCATCGGCGGAATCCTCGCTGCGCGACGGCTGTCACGGGTGCAGGCATGGTGGTGACTTGGTTATCTATGGGGAAGCCATGGGGCCATGGAATGCAATCAATGGAAGGCAATGGAGCGGTGAAAAACAAACGACGCGAACCATTTTAGTCATCTTCGTTCATTTGTGGTCCCTGTCCCCTTCTTTTCCGTAATCAAGTAAGAGCGGAGAAGCGGCCAAGGTACAGAAGAGCAAGGTGCATGCCATGCTACGGTTTTACAGTACGAGGGGCGATAAGTTACAAATAGCAGCGATTTGGTATGGGCAGGCTCCATCAGGGGCAAGGGTCGAGCGGTCGAACATTGGTTCAGACGATAGGCCACGCCCCGCCATCTCTTTTCCTCTCGGACCTATCATTTGTCGCTGACGCGGAAAAAGGCGTCAGGTCGGCGAGTCAGGTCGAGCAAGTGTTCACCTTTTTTTTTTTTCTTTCTCTCTCTCCGTGTCTGCACGGGCTAGGGAAGGGGTCAGGGGGGTCAAGGGGGCTGATTGGGTGTTGTGGCAGCATCGCTAAATACGGTTCGACACTTGACAAGACGCGAGCAGAAGAGCACAAAAGAGAGGGCATGCTAAAGTACCATGGTGGCGAGGGCGGCGACTGCTAATAATATTTGCGGTCGGCAAGCAAGCCAAGGCAAAGTCTTCAAGAGAGGACGGCGGCGGCGGTGGTTCCCAGTGCAGTGCAGTGCTGGAGGCTGGCTGGGCGCACGAGGCGGGCGGACCAGCCCTACATAGGCTATCGCACAGGTGGCCCATGCGATCCCACCTCTCACCTTACCCGCAGCCCAGGATGTGGGACAGCTGGTTGGCCTCTGTGCTTTGCAACACACAACACTCCGACGACCCCCTCCCGCCCTCTGGGCCAGGATCCCCCAAGCAGCGAGCAAAGGAGCAAATTGGAGGGGGCGGATTCACGGATTCGCGCGGGCACAGGCGCGGAGAAACAGGACAAGAACTGCACATGGCAAGACATGGTTTGCTTTGGCTCTGTCCTCGGCGCGAACTCAGGCTCCCTTCCATGTAGTTAGTTGATTGCCGTACTGTCAAGTACAGTAATACAATACAGCACAGCACAGCAGAGCACATATGTAAGTATGTACACGGCCTTGTAAGGATTGGATTGCATGCTGCATAGTACGTACATACATAGTTGCTGTAGCCACCTCGTAACTAATTAGTCAACTACTGCGCAGGCCAGGCAAAGGATGTGCCTCTGCTGATCTCTAGACTGGACGGGAATGGAATTGAGTGACGTTCTCGTTTTGTTGGACGCCCTCGACTCTGCGGAGCCAGTGTCGTGGCCCAGTACCACGCAAACCAAGGCAGCCGAGGCGGGCGGGCACCCTTACCCTTGACCCATCCACGCCATCTGGCCACTAATGCGGCTCGTCCACCACGGTTCACTGTTGGAGGTCGAACCAAGGAACCAGCGTTGGGAGAAGAAAAGGCCGGCCTGTTGGAAGCGAGCAGAGCCACTCGACTAGCCGGCTAGCCCATCTGCACGAAATACCCTGAGCATAGCAATGGCTGATATTATTGCCATTATTGTGATGGCTGATACTGTACTGAGATGGTCCTCCTCGGGCTTGGTATTTAGAATGGAACATGAAGAATTGGATGAATGCCGCGTGTTGGTTCACACACTCCACGGGCACACTTGCGCGGCACTATGGGAATGCGACAGGGACCGCCCGTCGCCTACCGACGCAGATGCACCTTTGCGGCGGCGTAGGGGGGCACGCGGATGACGATGGAAGATGAATCAACGACCATGGGGCGGCGGCGGCGGAAGAGCGAGCAGAATGCGGAATGTATTGCATACGCCAACTATATTTGCAGCCGTGGTTGCGTGAAAAGAAACAAAGGCAGCAAAAAACAAAGTCTGCATGCAACGGCAGAGCCCAATGGACTGGCAATTGCATGACACGCACATGATGATGATGGGCTTGGATGTGTTTATGAGGTGTTTCATCGCGTCGTGTCGTGTCGTGTCGTGTTGCGTCTTTATCTAGTAGTTAGGTGTGTGAAGGAAGGGCAAGGCAAGGCCTCTCTGACAGAACGACCATTCGCGGGCTTCCTTCTCCAAGCGGCCGATCGCACGCACGCGAGGTGCAGAGGCGGATACAGCCGCTGCTGAGTCCAGCAGAGGGAGCTGTCTCTTCGGCCCGCACAAACGCCATCAGCACCCAGCACCAACATCCATGCCCCCCTGGCGCCCCTGCCCCACCCATGCCCCACCCCTGCCACGAACCCCCGTCGACGGTCGAGTCCTCATGTCACTCGTCACGCATGCGCATGCGCGCGCCCGCCCGCCCGAACCCCAGCAATCTTGCTTGAATCGCCCTGCCGCCGTCCCAATCCGGCCTTGGTTACGGACGGCCCCCTCCCCTCATCTCTCTCCCCATCATCCCTCATCCCTCCCCAACGCCTCCACCACACCATCCGTCAGGTCTCCCTCTCATCTCACCCTCACGCACGCACACGCACACGCACACACACAACTCCTTCTGCTGCTGCTGCTGCTGCTGCTGCTGCTGCTTTTTTCCGTCCCCTATCCATGGTCAGCATAAGCCCCGGGGCGGCTAGCTAGGTACTGTACATACCGGTACTAATAAGTTACTGGGTAGCCATGTACCATGTACATTACCTGTACTTGGATAAGTAGTTGCTGCAAACACACTACAATCTTACTGAGAAGAATGGCGGACGGACTGACTGACTGACTGACTTGTTGATTGCCGGAGTGACTGCTTGCCTGACCGACGCCAACCTGTGGTACCGTCACTGCCATGGCACGGCAAGGCAAGGCAAGCCATAGCATAGCATAGCATAGCATAGCTGTGTGTGTGTTTGTAATACTATAGAGTGCACTAAGTGGTTTTGTTTATACTCGGTACACGTTTGGGTGCCATGTAACTAGGCATGTATGTGCTGTACGCGGTGTAGGTAACTATGTATGTAGAGTGTACATAGATGGTTGGTACATGTATGTAGGTGCATTGCCGTCTTGGGTAAAACCAACGTTGTGCTATCCGTCGACGCTTTATCCGTAAAGTTATACTGCGCCTGTGCTACTGCTACTGCCAGCTTACCGCTACCGCTGCCGCCGCTGCTACCCTATTGCTGCGGGAGACGGTTCCTCGAGTTTGTACTGTCTAGTATCACACATCACATCGCCTCGCCTCGCCTCGCCTCGCCTCGCATCGCATCGCATCGCATCGTATCGTATCGTAGCGTAGCGTATCGAGTGCAAGCAAAACAACCCAACCTGTCTATTCCTGCCAGTGCCTGCACCATGATCCATCCATCCCATCCCATCCCATCCCATCCCATCCCATCCCTCCCTCCCTCCATCCATCCATTCCAGTCCATGACATGGCAGCAGATATGACATAATCCGACGATGCCGCACTTTTTGCTTTTCCTCTTCCTTTTGCGCCCTCGTCTCCTTCCTCTTCTCCCCTTCTTTTCCCTTTTGCTCCCTTGCTCGGTGCTTGTCCTGATCCCGTCGTGATCCTGATCCTCTCCCACATCCACCGCACGCACGTTCAATAGCCTGTCATCCATCACATCACCACGAGGGCGACTCCGACTGTGACTGCTGCCACCATCATCCGACCCGTTCATTGCCACGCAGTGTACCGTACCTAGTAATCAGCATCATCATCATCATCATAAGCATCATCATCATCACCAGCACCAGCACCACTGACTAACTAGCACCACGGCCGCCATTTCATCCCCTTCTCATCCTCATCTCAGCAGCGCACGGCACGTTGCGCTAGGTGGCCCGGCGGACAAGGACGGCTGGCTCGATCCGCCCAGCGCAAGGGTGCGGTGCAGTGGTGAGAGCCCGTGCGCAACAGGTTTTGGCGTGTGCCGTGGAAATAGTCAAGTGTGGCCTTTCCCGCCCAACCCTTCTCTCCCTTTCGCCTCCAAACTCCTGGGTCCTCTCTTCCGCGCCTCTTTTCTCCACGTCTTCGAGAAGGAACCTCACCACGTTGCTACGACATCCTGCCTCTCGCTCTGCGACCTGCTGCTGCCTCTGCCTCCTCCCCCACTCACGAGGAGTCGTCGAGTCCTTCTGCATTTCTCAACTCCCCGAAACCCCCAGCTCCCCTCTGCCATCTCCGCCGTCCCCCCCGCCCCTTTAGCCGCTCCCGCGCCTTGTGTTACCATCCACCTCTCTGCCCATCATCTACACGCCTGTTACGCCTACGCTTAACCACGCACGCAGCAACCCACGGACGGGCACCCACAGCGACAGCGACAGCGACAGCGACAGCGACGCAACTCCCTACAGGCAGTCCGCGTCCGCTCTCATCTTTCTTCATCCACCCGCCTCTGCTGCATTTCTTGCCCGACTTGGCCTGCTGCTGCCTGACCACCCTCACCTTTCGGCCTGCCGTCGTGTACATTGGCAACCCAACCAGCCCAACCCACCAGCCAACCAACCACCCGCCCAGCAACTGCACGCACTCTGCCTGCACCACCAACTGTACCCGATCCCGCTCGTCACGGCCCGCCATTACTCTTGTGCAACCACGCCAACGCCTACCATTCCTCTCCTCCCCCGCACCGCTGTGCTACCTTCGCTCTCACCTCAACCGAGCTCCTCCCTCCATAGTGAATGGTCGGGTAACGTCCCTCGACCTCCTCCACCACACCACTCGCAACACACCCTCTCGCCCGCTTCTCCTCATCCGGCTGCCGCCTTTCGCGCCTCACAATGTTTCCTCACCAAGGCGGTCACGGTCAGCTTCCTACCCATTGGCAGCCGCCCACTACTCAGCAGCCCGCCAACGGCTCATATCCTCCGCCCCCAACTCATGTAAGTCTGATCATGTGGGCATACAAAATTAACCCACTCTCCCGTAACCCAATTCCTTGCGCTAACGTGCCTCTTTGAAAAGATCAACTCCTCCCACCCTCCTCCACCTCCACCGCCGCAAGAAGCACGCTCTGATATGGCCGCCCATCAGCAGCACCCGCAGCAGCAACAACCTTACCGCTTACCAGGCCCTCATGAATGGAATCGCGGTCCTCCACCGGCCGACCCATACCGGGGACAACCTCCTCCACCTCCTCAGTACATGAACCACCAACCTCCAGCTCCACGACAGCGAACCGCCATTGCCTGCCGCTACTGCCGGAGACGCAAGGTAGATTACAGCCCCCATCGACCAAAACGATAAACCCCACAAGGAGAGAAACCCGGCTAACTTGAGACTAGATTCGATGCTCGGGCTTCGAAGCCACCGACGATGGGCGTTGCGGCAACTGTGTGAGATTCAACCAGGACTGCATATTCACACCCGTCTCTGCCCAGACGCAAGCCTTCGTTCCAGCGCATACCGTCTGGCGTGGAGTGGGTCAACCCCCACCCATGTACGGTGCCTACGGGCAACCGCTTCCCCCAGCAGGTCAAGCCGAGGGTTATGGCCAACAGTCGCAACGTCAACAGGGTTATTTGCCCAGCCCTACCGGCGGTTCTCCAGGTCCGTACCAAGCTCATTCTGCTCATGGCTCGTCTACTGGCCCACTTGATGAGGGGGGCCGTGAATCGCTGAATGGCAGGAAGAGGGCATACCCAGAGCCTCACACTCCAACACTGCCTCCGCCAAATCCTGGCGCAGCGTCACATCTCCCTCATCGGGCCGCTGGGCACGAATACTCATATCCTGAACCTCCTCTGACCAGTGCTGCTTCTCCAGCCACTTCTGCCACGTCCTACTCCAGCGCGCCTCCACCACCCGGGCCTCAGCCATACTACGCTCCCCCGCCTCCACGACGAGCATCTCCTCAAAGCGCTTATTCGTATGATACGAACCGTGCTTCGTCTTCACCCCATGCTCAGGCTCCTCCCACACCCGGTGCAACTCCATACTACCCCCCTCCTCCGCAACCGAATGGCGCTCTGCAACACATACCCGCTCGCAACGACGGCAGCACCCCGCCACCCCCACCACCCACCTCGCAACCTTCAAGCAGGCCCAGCATGCGCATCAATGATCTTGTTAGTGACAATGGCCCTCAGCGTAGCTCTACCGACTCCAACATGCTCAACATGTTGAATCGGCGTCCTATGTAAAGCCGAACCTTGGAATTCCTCGCCAGGGCAGTTCAAGAGCTGGTTCTCGCATGATCTGGTCTTATTCTACAAGAATCTTCTCTGGTTCCGGCGCCAATCGATTACCTCTCCCTATAATCATCATAATCATCCAGTCTAACTTATTCTCCGATTGGATCAAAATCGCTTGTTGGGTCATGCTTCAGGGTGGTGGTCCTGCTTCCTGATGCCGCTCCCTCGGTCTTTCCGAGTTTTGTTTCTGTTTTTTTCCTTTTGTTTTTTACGGGATTCGCATGTTCGAAAATCGCCTGCTCGCCTATTCCGATTGTTTCCTCGCGCCCCTTTCTGGAGAGATAGGAACTATGCCTTGTTCATTGGTTCCAGGAATTGAGTGTGATCTCGCTCCCCAAAAGTCATGAGGTGTCCAGCTGAACGCCATTGTCGCCTGCGAAATTGCGGATCATTCGGAACATTTGGGTATATATATCGGATTTGGAGGCTGTTTGAACATTCCCGGATGCTCTTCTCATTGGAGCCAAGCAAGGTGTCGGAGGTGAGCGCTGCACACCTGTTTTTACAGGCCCGGTGGTATTTGTCCTTTGCCAATCGTCACTTGTCTTCTATTGTTTCCGTTTTTGCTTTCGTTCTTCACTATTTGAACAAAATGAACTTAGACCGGGTTTATTGCATATCAGGGAACCGGCTTCATGTGCTGGTAGTGGCTGTTTGTGCTTTGCGGAGGTCATCATTGTCCGACGCGTTTTGCTGTTTTGTCTTGGTTCTTTTTTTCCTGTCAAACTGTTTCTGTCACCATTGGTCGACGACCACATGGTTGGTGAAACGGAGCTAGCACTGTCATTGCTCCAATCGAGTTTATCAAAGTCATGATGGGCGGATGTCTGAATTTACTCCATTTGTTCTGCGTTTTTGTTTACTCATTTCCTTGGTCAATTTGCAAAGTTTTTTTTTTTTTTTTTCCTTTCAGTGCGAATTGATGAAGCCTCATATCCATTGCAGTCCTCATCATAGCTATAACTACTATCCACTATTATATTATCATAATTACCACCACTCTCTCTGCGACTTCAACCGCAATGATGTCGTTTCAAATGACCCGTCGCTCGTGGAAATCTCGCCTATTCAGGTAACATTCAAAGCAACAGATCATTCAGCTCTCCGTATCGACGTTATCGCTCACCCCCCATCCCTCCCTCCTTCTCTCCCTGTAACCCGCTAAGCACCAGCACAACGGCGAATAGCAGCCACATGTCCGAGACAGGAAGCCCTGGCCGAGAGCCACCAGACCCCCAACGTCAGCACCAAGCGCAAGCCCATTCACAGCTCAGCACGAAAGCGGCGGAAACCAAATCCGAAGCCACGGCATTGGTGTCCCCAGCTCGCTGGCAAGCGAACATGGCACACCCACACCCAACCACCGTCCGTGAGGGGGAGAGTCAAGCGTAAGCACGGGCAAGCAGTGAGCAAGCAGTTATGTGGTGAGCACGGAGAAACCCAACGCGCAGAACTCCAGTGACAAAACATTAACATGGGGGATCCCTTCTTTTTCTTTCTTCGTGTTCACTCTCTCTGGGAAAAAAAGCCACACACACACCATTCCATTCCATTCCACTCCATCCACCCTTAGCACCGGGATTACCTGTCGGATCCGTCAAAGTCATCACGAAGGCGGTGGACGCCCCCGCCTACCACCCACTTTGTTCGGGTCTGGTTTGTTCTGTCCGGCTGTTAAATGATTTTATTCTTGGTTCGGTGGATGGAATGGAATGAAATGGAATGGCGCTAGTTTACTTCGCAACTCCCTGCGCTGCGTCTGCGTGTGCGCGCCCGAGTGCCCGCTCGCTCGCACGCACGCAGCGCCGCCCCGCTAAACCCGCCTAGGGAGAGGGGGAGAGGGGATCTGACAGGTTGGCTAGTTGGCCTGTCTGGAACTGGTCCGGTCTGGTATGAATGAGTTTTTTTTTATTATTATTATTATTTATTTCATCTTCATTTCTCGCTTGGAACAACCCCCAGAGAGATTGAATGTAGAGAGAGAGTGTGTGTGTGTGTGTGAGATGAAAATTGTGGCTGCTGATTCTAATTTTTTATTATTGTTAAATCGGATGGCTGGCTGGCATGGCTGGCTGGCCTTTTTTTGTGACGAGTACGAGCGAGGGGAAAGGGCGCGCGGGTGCTCGCGTGAGGGGGAGTGAGTGAGATGGGTGAGATATGGTGGGGGGGTGCATGTATGTATGTGGGCGCGGAGGGCATGGGATGGGATGGGATGGGATGGGATGGGATGGGATGATGCATGAGGTCGTTTTGTCGGAGGTCCGATTGTGATGAAGGAAGGATGGAGGGAGGGACCGGACATGGTGTGAGTGAGTTTGTTGGTTGGTTTTGGTATGGTGTGGTTGGCCTTTTTTTCTTTTCTTTTTTTTTCTTTTTCTTTTTCTTTTTCTTTTTCTTTTTCTTTTTCTTTTTCTTTTTCTTTTTCTTTTTCTTTTTCTTTCGCCCTTCAGTTTTCTGAAAGCGAGCTCTCTATTTAGGGGGAGGATGTTCGTTATGGGAAAAAGTATACATAAATAATTACCTAAGGTAAAGTAAAGTAGGGCAAGGTTAAGGCAAAAAAAAGGTACCATTACCTTTACAGAAGGGGGGTGTCCGGACACCCACGCCGGGGAAATGACAGGTACAGGTGGTTAGCACGTCGGGTGGCGACGTTTCGGGTAGGTAGTGTACTAACTACTAATTAACTAATTGTATTCAACGGAGGAGAGAGGCCTAACTTCTTATTTGTAGAAAATTACAGTTAAGCTGAAGCTCCCGACCTGTCGCCACCCGACGTGCCAACCACCTGTAGGTCGGGGAGGAACCATGACTTTACAAATTAAGAGGCCTTTTTTGCAACCGTTTGTCTTGCTGTATCTAGACTTGTAAAGAAAAAAAATATCAATAGCGCTTGGTACAACAACTACCTGACCCGTCACTTCCCCCCGGCGGCGTGTCTACCCTTCTCTCTGGATAAGCATGCATGGATGGATAGGTGGATGGAATGGGGGTGCGTACATACATCAACAACGTTAATCGTTGTTTGTCAGTGCTTTCTTTCTCATTTGCCCTCGCTCGTTGGTCGGTCGTCGTGTACTAAGGAGTGTACATATATGTACATTGATGTGTAATATGTAAGTAAGTATTATAATTCGCTCCTAGCCAACTATCTCTCTCGCCCCCCCTCTCTCTCTTTCCTCGTTCCTTCCTTCCTTCCTAACTTCCTTTTCTGCTGACACCCTTAACATCCTTACACCCTGTCTACATACATATGTACCTACCTGTACGTACCTTTTTCTACTGGCCGACCTTTTGTTTCAGATTTTTTTGTGGGGAGGGGGCGGTGAGTTCTTTGGTTCGTTCGGTATGTTGTTCCCTTTCTCCTCGTCTCGTCTCGGCTCCTTCCCCCCTTTTTTTTAGGGGGCGAGGTTGGGGCGAGGTTGGGTTGGGAAGGATGATGATACGAGGGAAGGGGGGAATGGGGATGGGATTGTTGAAGGGAGGAAGGAAGGAAGGAAGGAGGGAAGGAAGTGGTGGTAGGGTTGGTTGGGTTCATTGGAAGGGGGAGGATGAGGTAAGTGGATTGCTTGATAATGATGACGACGACAACGACGGGGATGGTTATGAGGACTAGAGTATGAGTATGCAGAGGTAGTGTGATCTTGCTGTAGTAATACATATCATCTTATCTTAGGTACGCTAGAGAGCCAATGAGGAAGTTGGTGGGATTTTGGTTCGTCAGTATGTTCTTTTCTTTTTTTCTCTTTTTATTTGCTATTACCTCTTTTTTCATCTCTCCTTCTTTGTATGGAGAGACGTATGTGTATTCTTAGGTAGGTAGCGATGTGTATATATCCATGTATGATATGTTTGTGTGTCTCAGATGTTTTAATAAAAATGAATTACCGTATCCTCTAGAATTCCTGAGAATTTCAAATTCACTAATAAATATACGAGCCAGTAGTCCCTCCTATAAAACGTAGGTAAAACAGCTTACAGTAAGCTACAGGTGTCACTTTTAGTCTTACAGACGCTAACATCACAGCACATCTTACATATTCTTGCTTATTTAAGTAAGGATAGCGTTCTTTATTACACGCGCCAGGGGATAGGAGGTGGCTAGCTTCTTTTAAAAACTACGATACTTTTAGGGTGAGAGAGTGTGAGTGTGTTGGTGTGTGTTGGGGAATAAAAAGAAGGAACTGAAAGGGAACGAATGGATTTGAGCGGAGCGATATGCGGTGCGTGGGTGAGTAATAAGGAATGAAGGAAGGTGTGATCGATCTGATCGACCATTCCTTCGCTCTCTCATCCCGTCGGTGAGAACGGTTCAGTGATCGTCGCTTGTGGGATGTAGGCGAGGTGAGGAATTGGGAATTCTGCAAGATATGAAGGGAGGGGGGCTAAAGTAAGTACAGTGAATATTGCCATGTTTGCATAGATAGATCCGCAAGTCAAGGGCAAAGGAGGAAGGATATGGGTGAGACGGAAAATCCCATGGGGTATAGTTATATTTATTGCGTTTGTGGGGTTTGTGATTTTGTCAATTCCTTCCGTTGTTCTCCCTCCACCTTTTTTTGTATTGCGTAATGCATGGTATGTATGTAGTCTTTTGAAGAGGACTGAAGAGTGGGGTAAAAAGAGAACTTGGGAAGATTTGTATGTAGATATGTGACATATATGTTTGAGTGGTCGGGCAAGATCCCTTTTGCTGAAGTATGTTTTGCACTACTCAACAGGTCGATGTAAAGAGACGGCATATATGTGGCGAGCAACAGAGGTAAAGGACGAAGGAAATGTCTTCTTGGGTTTGATAACTTGATGTATGGTTTGACTGTTGTCATTACTGCGTAGTGTCGTATTGGTGTAGTTGGAATGATGGAAAAGGGACTACAGTTTCTGTTCTTCATCTTGTCGCTGCTCGTGCTGGGTTGTTTATGGAATATGCTCGAAGGGCGTGGGGGACGGGCATATGATGAATGAATTTCAAGGACATGGGTAGTGGCCTGTTGTTGGTGTTTAATACTTATCGTATTTATGTTGTCGTGTTCTTCTCACTGGCGTTTATAAGTAACGAATGGAAAGAGTGGTATAAGTATTGGGTGCAGAATTGATATCCGTTCTTTACTACAGTGTGTCTTTATAAAACCATACCTGCTCGTGTTCTTTGTGCTACCTCATGCTGCTTGGACTGTGGGTTGCCCCAATACTTAGTTTCCAAGATTTATATGCTAAGTAAAGAAGTGAGGAGAACGTGATGGATATTGCGTAATTGTTTTGTTTATCAAAATGGCCCGAATAGTATCCATCCTTAATCAATGCGACAAGCATAATTCTATCTTAGGGTGCTCCTGCTGTGTTGGCTAGCACAATGCATTGTGTTGTATATTTAGTCTTACACTGTAGGCTTAGCTGTTGTATGGGATATAAATAGTACAAGATGTAGGCCCCATCGGTAGATGTACCTGTTTTGTTAGCCTACCCAAGCAAATACAAAAATTTTTTTTTTAAAAAATAATGGTTCCTAGTACAAGAGAAGAAGAAGAATAATAAAAAAAATTCAAACTGAAGACTGCACGCAGCACGAAGGCAGATATAAAATCTGGACCCATGTTAGAGGTAAGGACAACCAAGGTACCAACACACCTGAAACGGCTCTCTTACAATTTACGCGCCGCTGTAACTTGGCCCCAAGCGCCCATTCACCACATCTGCATCTGCACTGCAAGCCGAGCAACCCATCATTCCTCAAAATACTCAGTATCTTGTACAGTTTTGCCTTTTGCTACACTAGCTGCGGAGTTCGCTAGCAACCCGATACTGAGCTTTCTTGCTTTCAAACCATGACTGTACTCAGCGCATGCCGTGCGCATATCTAAAGCATTCCGCATCTGAATAATAAGCAGAGGAGCTGAGGTTTGGGTATGCATGCATCCGTTGCAAAGATTATGCTTGTAGGAATTCAATATGTAAAGGGCCGTTTCCTGCCTGCTTGGCTCGCAATGCCTCTCATTGATCTATCTCTCCTTTCTCCCCCACGCTCGTTTTCACAGTTGAACTGATATGTTTATCCATCATGGCAAACGACTTCGACATCAGTAGCTTGACACCAGAGCAGCGGGCTGCATTGCTAGAAGGACCAGCTTTGCAGCCTCCACCGGGCGTGATTCCGCAATTCGATGATCCCCCTAATAAGACTGCGATGGGTGCGGGTCTAATTATTGCTTGTGCGAGTGTCTGTATCATCATTGTTGCGGTGCGCATTTACGCAAAGGCGTTTTGCTCGAAGAAGATGGACGTTGAAGATTGTGAGTTGCTACCTATTCTGGGGCTATAAGGAATGAGTTTTGAGGCTAACGGTATACGATAAGATCTTGCACTTGCGGCGCTGGGTGCTTATGGTGGCTTTCTTTACTTTTCTTATGAGATTATAATCATGTCGGGGCTCTACGTCAACCAATGGAACATACGGCTCAAAGACCTCGCCATGATATTGTTTGTAAGTCCAGAAACTCTCTTAGCAAGTCACCTACATCTATTTCTGAGTGATACTTCAACGTCGCATTCGCAATCCCCAATCCAAACTTCAAATTCGTGTAGACATGCTCCGCATATCCGCCAGCTTACCAATCCTCCTAGGAAGTAAACAACTCATACATCATCTACGGCAATATAATTATGTTCCTGAAAGCAGGCATCCTCTTCGAATGGATCCATCTCTTCGTCCCGCGTGGCGTGCGTAACAAATTTTGGTACACCTGCCACATAACCATCGTCGCAAACGTCATGTTCTACGTCACTTGTACCATTGTCGAAAATTTTAGTTGCACGCCACGCGAAAAGATTTGGAACAAATTGGTACCCGGTCACTGTATCAACAACCCCGCGCTCATCGTCTCGAGTGGCATCTTGAACCTCCTCTCCGACGTCTTGATTTTTGTGCTGCCACAGAAGATGATTTGGGGGTTGAAAATTTCGAGGAGGAAGCGTGTGGGTGTGGTTATTATTTTTGCTACGGGGGTCGTGTAAGTTGAATTTGTTCCTCCCTATGTGGACCAAACTGATGTGAAAATGACAGTGGGTGTGTGTGTGGAGCTTTCCGTTTGGTGTCTACCATCGGCGCTTTGAACGCTGATAACATTGTCTACATGGTCGGCTCTATTGGTTTGTGGAGCCATGGCGAGATCACCGCTGGGTTTCTCATTCTTTGCGTGCCGTGCGTGCCTAAAGCTTTCAAGGGCAGTTTTGTTGCTCGTATGTTTTCGAGCTTGGGTGGAGAGAAGGGAGACCAGACAAATTCGCGGCGCGGATTACCGTCATGGTATCACAATGGGGCGCCAAACAAGGTGGGAGATGGTATGAGTAAGGCTGGTTCCAATCATTCGTTTGTTGATAGTGTAAGCGTCGACGCTTGGTCCGACGTATCGGACGCCAAAGAGCATGAGAGGAAGTGGAGTACGGATACGTTGTAAGATTACTGATGGAGTAGCAAAATACATCACTCGTTTCTGAATTTATCACCCTAGCATGGGAGTATTCGATGAACCTGTGTTGTCGGTCGTGCTCGATTCATGCAGTCACATTAGATCAAAGGACGACAACCATATTACGGGCGGGAGATTGTATAACGAGAGATTGTGATGTTAAACAAAAGCATCGCCACATTTTCACTAGCCCAGGATAAAACCTACAGCCCAAATCATAAAAATCCACTTCGCTCCCACCCCAAACTTAGTCCCCGAATTCTCCACACCCCTCCCTTCCACAGCGTTGAAGCACTGGAACCCAGGCCCAACAACTCCATACATGTTCATATTTTGACTGAGACAGTTTTGAACGCTTTTAACATCCGCAGTGTTGCAGTACTGGTAGCAATCGTTTGAGACGCCGGGTCCGGAGTAGGTGCGGATGAGGTTGACTTCACCATTGCAGCAGCTGTCGAGAATGGTGGAGTTCGAGCCGCCTAGTGGAACGGCACAGGATGGAAGGTTGGTGGGAGGCGGCGGGAACAGGGTTGTGTAAGTGCAGGAGGCCATGATGAAGATGTATGGAAAGAATGAGGGGAAACTTTGGGGGGTTCGTTAGCCGGTGACTTGGGATAGTGATTGATGGTAGCGGACGGTACGGGGTTGTGTTCTAGGAGATATGAATTTTACCTCGAGAAAGAGAGTTTACAGCGAATGTATTGAAGAAAATATTTCGTTATCAGAGTTTAGACAGTCGTGAGAATGTAAAGAAAGCGTAAAAAATGCGAGAGAACCAAAGAACGTAGTGAACAAGGAAGGTCCAGCTTCCACAAAAATCGCTCACAGAGCGTAAAGCATCTCCCCGCCGTATAAGTCTCGTTGCGGAGACCTCTCAGTCAAATACTCGAAAACAGTTTCTTGTTGTACATGTTGTCGCTCAAAATACGGATGTTTCAAATCCTTATGTGTTGGCGGTTGCCATGTTGGCGGCCCGCGCACGTCTCTAAGCGCCCGCTCACGAGGCTGTGTTACATAAACGGTTGGCTCTCACCTGCTAACAAACAAGCATATTGTTTTGCTCTTGTCTTGAAGGAACGGTTAGGCTTTCAATGCAGTAAGCCTTGCATTCGAAACGAGGCTGTTTATAGGTAGTAGCGCTAAAAGTAGCCATCAATTGATGCGGAGAAAGACATGGCCAATGATGTACTGATATGTGACTCGTACGTTGACTTGTAGAAACACGGAATGGACCGAATATCTTGCTTGCCCTTCTAGAAGACTGGCCACAGGCTTCTTTGACAAGCGCTCGCATGTTTTGTCGGTGGACCTGATTCGTTTGTACCGAGATCTGTGCAGTAGCACTGAAAATAGTACTTGTGTTTTGCGGGTGTCTTACAATTGTGTGACCTTCCATACCACTGGGAGGGCTTCTGTCAAAAAGCATTGGATCGTTACAATTTGGCCTTGATGTTAACACAGCTTGTTAAGCGTGTGTGTTCGCATGTTGTTCTCTGATCAGATGATCGCGGCACATCCATCCTTTCAGTATGCCATTGGAAGATGCATGAAGCACGCTAAAGGAAAAATTTAAAAAATTGTACACCAGTTAGTTGCAAATAAAATATATGGCTTTCCTCCTTTTAACATGTTTTGACTTCCCATCGCTAGTTTTCAAGCTAGGGTTTCTTTTTGATTCGTGTCTATTGCAGATGGGGGTTATTGATGATGATGCAGAACTTTCTTTTGTATATATTCTACAATAATTATGCACTTTGATACATAGGTCCACAAGTCTTCCATTACAGGTTGAGATGCGCCAGTCTCAAAGGGATTAGCAAGCCTAATGCAGAACTATGCGCAATATGCAGAAGTGTCTTACGACAGGCCTATCTTGAAGTACGCGCGCGTTCCAGAACATTGCCGTCCAGTGGGCAGGTTTCAATTGGATCAAAGGAAACCAATCATTCAACGATGATGGATGGATCCTTCATCACTCAGTGCATTCCCATATCCTGCCTTATCTAGTCCGGAACGTCTACCAACGCGTGGCTATTTCCCTTCTTCTAGGCCGGCGAGTAGGATTGCGAGGCGAATTCCATTTCAGTCGGTCGCCAGATTTTTTGATGCTCATAAGGGGAAGTTCTTATTGTATTATCACTTGCGCAATGCGCTTGTTTTGAGCACCATCCACTTACGTCGACCTAGTATATGGTGTGCCTGAAGGCATTTGTGTTTGAACCTGCATCTCTCCGTTGTATCAAGTAGAAGTCCGTCGTGCGAAGGATTTGGCACGTTGTGACCTCTGGTTCTCGACTCGTGGTGCCGGCGGTGTTTTCCGTACTGACCGACCCGTCGCTGGGCCAGGTAATTTCGCGGGGCGGCTTATGAGTGGATCATTCGATCTATTATCGCGCTTCGTCGCCGGAGGTACAACCTTCATCGTATCCTGATAGTGAGTAATCAAGATATCGAGTGCCGCCTTCATGTCCCGCTGTATGTCTACGTATTTCGCTGGAATCACGGGCACCTGCGCATGGAACCTAAAACTCCCCCTTAATTGAAAATCTGGCTTGTCTTTCACGACGTTCGCTAGACTTCTAAAAGGCACCTCCAATGCACCAGCGTCGACGAGTCGCCCAAACCTATCAAATCCACGTGTTTTTAGCGCATCGGTGAAGGCGTTGCGGAGGCGCCGCCTGCACCATGACCTGACGACGCTCGACTTGGATAAGTCGTTGGTTGTTGTTACGTGCCACCATATCCCTTCCTTCTTGCGCTCCTCATTCCTACGCACCATTATCGGATAAAGAGGATGCTGTCTGTCCGTAAGAATAAAATTGGTGACGAACGTTTGGTAATCAGGCGCGTATAATACGCGAAACGCTGTGGAATTGAAGGTATTGAGACGCCTGCTGAGGCTCTTGATGGATGTCGACATTGGATGCGGGCATAAAGGCGGACTATGGTGAGATAGAAAAGAAGCGAAGTGATCGATCGTCTCGCGATGGACGGTTTTTGGAATGAGCGAAAGCAGTCGGGCAGCCGTGTACGGAGAGGTGGAGTGCTTGAGAAAGATGGTGAAGTTCAAAAGATTGACGGCGGTTGATAGCCGCTAGTCCAAACACGGAACAGGGCTGAGTGTTAGCGCCCGCCGCACACATCAAGTTGTGACTCGCAGCGAAACCACTCATTCTTCCCCTTCACACACACTCACGCTTATAGTTAGGCACCCGCAAGCCCTAACTTAACCCCACTGAAAGAAAACTCGAGAAACACAGCAGACACCACAGAAAACTTTTTACTCAACATGCCTAAGAACAAGGGAAAGGTGCGTTTTACCGCTTTGCGCCGCCAGCCCCGCCTCATACCCCGCCATCGTCGCCCAACCAACCCAAAACTCCAACACATGCTGACTTTGGGGCGTACAGGGAGGAAAGAACAGGCGTAGGGGAAAGAACGAGAACGACAACGAGAAGCGGGAACTCACCTTCAAGGAGGAGGGTCAAGAGTATGCTCAGGTGCTGAAGATGTTGGGTACGTTGCCTCGCCTACCTCCCCTCGGGCGCCACCCCTCGTGCGCCCAAGTCATAGTCACATTTTTATACTAACCCACTATCATATAGGTAACGGACGTTTAGAAGCCCAGTGCTTCGACGGTACCCGCCGACTGGGCCACATTCGAGGCAAGCTGCGAAAGAAGGTCTGGATCAACCAGGGCGACATCATACTCCTCTCGCTGCGAGACTACCAGGACGAGAAGGTAGGCCCACACACACACACATACCCAAATTAATCAGTCATCAACACTTTGCTGACGCGATGCATCTAGGGTGACGTCATCCTCAAGTACTCCGCCGACGAAGCCCGTTCCCTAAAAGCCTACGGCGAACTCCCCGAGAACGCAAAGATCAACGAGACCGACACGTACGGCGACCAAGGCGACGAGGGCATCGGCTTCGAATTCGACGAGGACCGTGACAGCAGCTCCGACGAGGAGGCGGGCAAGGACGGAAAGGACATCGACATTGACGATATTTAAACGGGGAACGCAGAGATGGTCCGCCATGCTGTCCCTGGCCACCTCCCTTGTGAGATAAAAAATGTAATACAATATACAAGGGAGGCCCCAGGTTCGGCTCAAATGCGCGCACATTGGCGGGCGGACGGATTGTTAGGAATTCACAGGACGGTATTTTCTCGGATTGTTCTTCTTCCCCTTGTAAGCGGTATGTAGGGTTTCCAGGGACGAAAATTCAAGTATTAGTTTTATCCAAGTGAATTCTGTTCACGGCTGGGCGACCAAGACCTGCATTAATAAGCTTTTGCCATTCATATTGTTGCTGCTGTTCGTCTCCTCATCCTAATCCGCAAAATTCGGTACAGTCAAATCTTCATACACGCTGCGATTGAAAAACCGGTGAATCCTCCTCCCCAGATCCGTCCCGATGATTTCACACAAGTCCTTCTCTTCTATATTAGCAAGCTCGTTGACATTATGCAGCACCCGCATCAGCGTCCCCACAGCCTTCTCGTTAATACCTGGCAGCGCTCTCAGCATATCTTGGCTGGTCTGATTGAAGATGCGTTGCCCCAGGACATCACCACCCTGCTCGTTAGGATCGAGACCCTTCTGCACCGCCGTGAGCGGTTCCGGCTCCTCCTGCTGAGACTTGAGCGACGAAAAGATCTCAGCAGTCTGGTAGGGCGAAGACGACCAAATGATCTTCAAGCGCGGGAACGCCAAAGTGAGCATGACGATCTTGGCCTGCAAATCTGGCGCCCCTCCCAATCCATCCTTGCTGTCTCTGGCTGAGAAATCTGTGAATGGTTCGAGTGTGAAGGACTTGTTTTGGTCGAATTCGATAAGCAGCATGGGTGATTTGTAGTGCTCCATCATGGATTCCACTTGGTTGTAAAGACGGCCGTTCGCGAACGATCCAATAAGATCGCGGACGGATTTACGTTCTACACAGATTTCGGGTGTGAGGACATAATCGCCTACGGTCAACATGCACGGCACGACTACGATCTGCTTCCCGTGCAGCAGCGAGGGTAACGATGAGCGGAATTCACGGACATCGACGACGATGCGCGGAGGTTGCGCCGTTGCTGCCAGTCTGCCTCCACCTGCTATGCGGGTGTTGATGGTTCGGAGGAAAGACTCTTGTGGGTCAACATTCGCACCTGGGTTGATCGTCATTGCCATGTTACCCCTTTCGCGGATGAGGCGGGTGAATGCATCCTTTTCGCGGCGCACAGCGGAGAGGTAGCGCTGTTCTTCCACGCTGCCACCATAGTACATGAAGAACACTTTGACAGTTCGATCTGTGTGAGACGAACGATACACCTCTACGCGTCGTATAAAGGCTGCATCAGGTTCGTACATGATTATGTATCGAGGTTTTGTTTCTTCGAGGATGTGTTCGTCAAGATCTCCTGAGTAAGGGTGCACAATGACGAGCGAATCCATCTCAAACAACGAATAATAGGAGTCCATGTCATACAGAGGATCAACTGCGATTTCTTCCTTCTGCATAGCTTCCAATTCTGTGGGGTGGAGTTCGGCCATTAGACTAGCAATGTGGGCATCGCGGTCGCCGGCCGTGCGTACAGCGCCGAATTCAGTACGTGTTGAACCTGTTCCCGCGGCTCCTCCACCTCGCACTCGCCGTCGCTTAGTTGGAGGTGCTTTATTCTTAATCGCGCTTTTCGAGGCTTGATCGGCATTGTTGATAACTTTCTGGTTTTCGGAGAAGAGAGCAGCACTGACGTTGGTAAAATCGCGCTTCCAATTCAAGTAATTGCGAAGCTTGCGACGCATCATGAGTTTGCCGGAAGGTTCGTCTTCGTCCCGATCCGAATCTCCATCTTTTTCTTTCACATACATGATCTGTAAGTACTCTCGTATTTGGCGGCATGTACCCTGATCACCACACATTATGAGAATAGACCCGTTTGATGTGTCTTGGGGTGTTGGATTTAGGAAGGCGTCCTGCTCAATCTCCTGAAGAATTTCTGCGAGTTGAGCCCATTTAGGTAACTCTTCGAGAACTGGTTGCAACCCATCTGGAACGGCGCTAGGATTGTTCGCAAGGTCAGAGCCAGTGACTTTTCCAGTATACACTCTCTGCTTTGCTGTCGTGAACATAGTGTCAGCCGCATCTAGGAACAACCATGGCGATTGGTTGTGCTTGGTTGATCCTGGTGGAGGTTGAGATGCTGCTAGAACTGTGTCGAGGTACTTGTTGAAATCAACAGCATCGTGGGTGAGAAGCGCATGCAGAATGGTTCGAAGCAATGTCAGATCGCGAACCACTTGACGCGTCTTGAACGTTGTCCGATGCCACACTGGATCAAGTTGGCGTCTGATTATGGTGTCAAAGTTCTTGTGCAGCGCACTGTCCAGGGTCCAATCTACCATATCCACGCCCGCGTTGCTTTTTCGAAGCTCACTAATGCTGGCTTCTACGCATTCCAATACTGCGTTCTGTATCGATCGCATTGCGTCCGTCATAGGCACTTCCAGCTCAATGACTTCTGCTTTCTTACGCCCTTCTAACGATTTAGCGACGGTGACGTGATATCTGGGGTATAACGCAGGCTTCGGCAAGAAAAGATTCTTCATCATATTCGCCAAAGGCGCAAAACCCGTCGTAAAAGGTTCCGGACTGTCTGAAAAGGCTTTGAGAAAGCCTGATTTGTTCTTTTGCCGATAAATACGCAGTATAAAAGCCTCCAAGGACGTTGCAATAACTTTTTCGGCGTGCAGCACCACAACACCAGTAACCGTCTCAGGGTTCAGCAAGCCCGAAAGGAAGTCCACGATTAGGATTCTTGATGTGATGCTGAATATTCCACCTTGCGCATACAGCTTTTCGCGAGTTCCCACGCTCATTAGATCGGTGTTCACCAAGCTCAACCCTCTAGCCTTGGGCGCCATACTGACGGCTGCCTGCTCAGCCAGCGCCTCCCCAATCCATACATTCTCACGTTCATCCGCACCGACAAGCAAGATGAGATTATTTCCGGCGGCATCGTACGAGTGGAGGAGGTTTGTGACTATGCGCACCAGGCCGAGGCCACGAGCGAGGATGACGAGCTCATCTTCCTCTCGCAGCTCCTTGAAGATATCCTGTTGGAATTCCTGACGTCATCAGTATTGCATGGTTGAGGAGAGGGCTTTTCGGGTATTTACAAGGGGCAGCGACAGCTTCACGGGGGCTCTTTCATCGCTGGGCATTGGTGATAGTGGAGATTAGTGAGGTGAGGTTGGAGGACGGAGAAGACGTGCTGGGGTTGCGCGTCTAACAAGGTTCCGCGAGGTCACGTGGTTGATATTCCACTTCATTGAATGTTGACATCCATGTCAGCATTTCATTATTACTGCGCGCCTTTGGGCGCTCTCTCACATGGGAAACTAAATTTAGTCACAGATATCACGATTCACAATTTCTAATATATTTTCATACTGAACATTTTTAGGTATTAATTTGTACAGTGTCGACTCTTCCATCAATGACACCAATCGATCCTACCTTCTACAATATACACGGGCATCTGCATCATGCGCTGTAAGAATTGGCATGGATTTGCAATGGAGATAATGCCTTGGGCTCCGATGTTTCGTTATGCGCAACACACGTACCACTCCCGAAATCTCTAAAGCTTCAAATCCTTGACTCCTTGCTATAATCAGTATGTCCCAAAGTATGAATCCAGACTTTGGAGTTCCAAACAGCTATTGAGAAGCAAAGGCCCATATTTTCGTACATTCATGTGCATAATTATACAGTTTCGAAGAGACATAATCTAATACAAAAGGCATTTACAGCTTCTCAGCTCGTGCTCGACCTAATCTCGGCGCGCCGTCTTTCTGCTTCGGCGGCAAGCGCATCCCGCTCGTCTCTCAATCTTTGGGCGTTCCGCTCAGATTGTTTCTTCTCCTGCTCCTTCTGCGCTGTCCAGACTGTAGAATGTCATTAGTTTCAACGGTTCTGTTCCCAACGTTTCATAGATGGAGGCAACTTACTGGGCTTGTCCGACTTGGCCGCGTCCTTCAATTGAGCAACAAAGCTTTCAAACTCCTCTTCTCTCTGCTTCCTTTGGGCAAGTGCTCTCTTCTGGAGTTCTGGATTGTATTTCTAACATGATTGTGAGTTCTGAGGAATGACTGACTACACAAGTGATGATTTATCGGATTCGACATGCATACCTTGAAAATCTCCTCCTCGGTAGGCGATACATACCACACCAATGCTGGACCGCCTATGCAGAGAGCTGCTCCACTATCATTTGTTAGATTGACTTCCTATTTGTCACGAGCTGTGGCGGCCAGTGTAGGGTCACGTACGCACTAATGGCCTTCACATATGTCCTCGGGCTCGGCATATTCGTAGGGATAGATTGATGGACGTGGGCGGAAGAAGATGTGTCTAGGTATTGAATGGTGTTGTTTGATGGCGATGGTTCCTGTTCCTGGGCGGTCGAGGTGAGATCAAAGATGTCAGTTTGGAGTTAGCGTGGGCCGGCAGCCAAGCCTTTGTGTGATTTGCCCACGAGAAGCGTGTCAAGTCAAGTGGAAGCTTAACCAAATGGGCGAGCGGGGTCTCTTCTCGTCTCGTCTCGACTCTGCCCACGGAACGGACAATTGCGACAATACGAGCGTCCAAACGGCTGGGAGTTCATTAGCCACACCTGCTTCCGTGCATGTGCACGTGATGTGTTATCTCTCCCCTTATCATCGTCTACCTATGTACCCCACAAGGACCCTGGCCAGTGGCATGAGAGGCGTTAGAGGTGGTTACTGTGTAGGTAGGTAGTAAATAATGTACAAGTAGTCAACGGCCCCACACTGTGCCACTTTCCCCATCTTTCCCTTCACTCTTATGTCCCTTCTACCATAGACTCAACACACAAAGAATGCAGCTGTGTCCGAAAGAGGTGGGCTCGGCCTCCATCATGTTCCGTTCATAGTGCCCCTCATAGCTAACCGCCGCGCTTGTGGTCATGTACAGCTCGACAAGCTCGTCATATCCCAGCTTGGGCTCCTCGCCCAACGTCGCTTGGCCAGAGGTGTGAAGCTCAATCATACAGAGGCCACCGTAGGTAGTACCGAGACAGAATGCGAAGAGCGCAACTGGCAATGCGCGCATTCGTGAACAGGTAGAAACTGACAGGCGCAGGCTCTCATCGCGAACAACCTTCAAGAAGTACAACTCCTTCCACTTGGTGTGCTTCCTGACGAGTCCTGACCACAAACAGCTCATTCGCGATGGCAATCACACTGTGGCAGATCTCATGTCCATCGGCAAGACCATGCTCGGTCGTCGCCATGTACTGCCCTCGGTCGTCTCCTCCCTGAGCGAATTGATGGTCGAGGGTACCTTCCCCACTGGCACCTACCTCGTCACCGTGCACCATCCCATCTGTACCGACGATGGAGACCTCGCGAAAGCTCTGTATGGCTCGTTCTTGCCAATACCCGAAAATGAAATGTTCCCGCTTCCCGAAGCCACTGTGTACGAAAGCGCAAACCAACCCGGTGCTATTGTAGCTGTCAAAGGGGCGTCGGGTACTATCAAGCTGAACGAAGGTCGAAAGCGAATCAAGTTAAGAGTCAAAAGTACAGGCGACAGGCCGATACAGGTGAGATGGTATCGAATCATACACGCTGATACAGGGCACTGACAATTCGTAGGTTGGGTCGCATTACCATTTTATCGAAACAAATCCGCAGCTCGAGTTCGATCGCGTGCGAGCCCATGGCTATCGTCTCGACATCCCCGCAGGCACCTCGGTACGTTTCGAGCCTGGCGATACCAAAACGGTCACGTTGGTCCGAATTGCCGGCAACCAGGTCATAAATGGAGGGAATAAGATAGCGTCTGGATTCATTGAAGATGTGTCAATCGCACAGGGCATTATGGAGAGGATTAAAGAGGGGGGATTCTTGCACCAACCGGAACCTGTCGGTGATGCGGCGCACATTGATATATGTACTATGGAGAGGCAAGCATATATCACCATGTTTGGGCCAACCACAGGAGATCTTGTACGACTCGGCGCAACAGATCTATGGGTCAAGGTGGAAAAGGATATGACGAACTATGGAGACGAATGCACGTTTGGGGGTGGAAAGACGATGAGAGAAGGCATGGGGCAGGCTGGCGGACGATCAGACAGCGAGACTCTAGATACTGTGATCACGAATGCTTTGATCATTGACTGGAGTGGCATCTACAAAGCAGACATTGGTATCAAGGATGGTATCATTGTCGGCATTGGCAAAGCAGGAAATCCGGACATCATGGATGGTGTTGACCCGAACCTGGTAGTTGGATCCTGTACCGATGTTATTGCTGGCGAACACGGGATTGTAACTGCAGGAGGCTTTGATACGCACATCCACTTCATCTGCCCTCAACAGGCATACGAGGCAATCGCTTCCGGTATTACAACCATGCTAGGGGGTGGCACGGGACCAAGGTGAGTACCACAGAATCATGAGGCCGCTGGAAACTGACACTGGCGAAGCACTGGCACCAACGCCACTACCTGCACGCCTGGCAAGACGCATATTCGACAGATGTTGCAAGCCATTGATGAGCTACCTTTGAACTATGGAATTACCGGGAAAGGAAACGACTCGGAACTGAAGCCACTACAGGAGCAAGCCGAAGCCGGTGTTTGTGGCTTGAAGCTACATGAAGATTGGGGAACCACACCAGCAGCCATTGATGCCTGCCTTAGCGTGTGCGATGAGTACGACATTCAAACGCTTATCCATACCGATACTCTGAACGAATCCGGTTTTGTGGAGCAAACCATTGCCGCTTTCAAGGACCGCACCATCCATACGTATCATACGGAAGGTGCTGGAGGAGGGCATGCGCCAGATATCATCAGCGTTGTGGAACACGACAATGTGCTCCCGTCTTCTACAAACCCCACGAGGCCGTATACCAGGAATACACTGGATGAGCATCTGGACATGTTGATGGTCTGCCATCACCTTTCTCGAAATATCCCAGAGGATGTCGCGTTCGCTGAATCGCGGATTCGCGCCGAAACGATTGCTGCCGAAGATGTTCTACATGATTTGGGAGCCATCTCCATGATGTCTTCAGATTCGCAGGCCATGGGTCGCTGCGGTGAGGTCATTCTGCGAACGTGGAATACGGCGCACAAGAACAAGGTGCAGCGGGGCACGCTCAAGGAGGATGAAGGAAGCGGCGCCGACAACTTCCGCGTCAAGAGATACATCAGTAAATACACGATTAATCCAGCGATTGCGCAGGGAATGGGCCATCTCATTGGCAGTGTCGAAGTAGGCAAGGTCGCAGACCTGGTGTTGTGGAAGCCTGCCAACTTTGGCGTCAAGCCCAAGTTGGTGATCAAGAGTGGTTTCTGCTCATATGCCCAAATGGTAAGGCGATTTTCTTGTAGCAACCGCACGAATCATGCTAACGAGGGTAGGGCGACCCCAATGCGTCCATCCCCACGGTGGAGCCCATCATCATGCGACCCATGTTTGCGCCTCTTGTGCCTTCAAGCAGCATCACATTTGTGTCGCAAGCGTCGATTGACTCTGGCGTGACGAAATCGTATGGATTGAAGAAGCGGGTCGAAGGTGTCAAGAACTGCCGAAAGATTGGTAAGAGGGACATGAAATTCAACGACACGCGGCCAAAAATGAAGGTAGATCCGGAGAGGTACACGGTAGAGGCTGATGGAATGGTGTGCACTGCTGAGCCGTCGGAAACGCTGCCGTTGACACAAGGGTATTTTGTTTACTGAGGATGGTTGGCGCATGGATAGGTGTAGAGATGAATGCTAAAATATGTGGTTTCTATTGCAGCAGGTGTGCATTTGCGTGTGGTTTCCATTGCAGCAAGTGTGCATTTGCGCGTGGCGCATTTATTACGTGGAAATAATGCGCGGTGAATTCGCCGTGAGTGCAGAGAGCGAAGCCCATGTATAGCACAGCAGAGGTGCGGGGACGGCTTGCTACTCAAGGACTTGGTCAGTCCATGGTTCATGGTGGGGTGCTGGAGCTGGAGCTGGAGCTGGGGCTGGGGCTGCGGAGCGACAGAGGTCAGAAGGCAGCAGCGAGAGGGAGCGAGAGGCAGGCGGGCGGGCGGGCGGTAAGGTCAAGGTCAAGGTCAAGGGCAAGGGCAACATCAACGGGGAGGGTAGCGAATATTTTCCAATCGGGCCATGGTGGCCGGCCGGTAAAGCGCACAGCCAGAGACGGCGACGGCGACGGCGACGGGGGGGCTGGTGTACCCAAAAGCCAAAGGGGCGACGTCGTTGGGCGGTTAGGCCTTGGGGTTTTAGGCTGGCCTGTTTGGCTCTGCCCTTTGGGGCTTGTGTGTGTGCGCGCGAGGGCGTGTCAGGTGGCCGAAGAGCTGGGGCTCAACAGCCAAATACTTCGCCTCGCCCCCCGAGTCCCTCTGACCTTCTTCCCGCCCATCCGACACCCGCCTCCACCTCCACCTCCCCTCCTCGCCCACGCACACCTACCTGCCAGTCCGACAAAAACACCACCCACCAACACCACCCGGACGCGCCGCCATCAACAACTCACTCCATTCACCATGACGCGCCCCAAAGAAGCGCCTGCAAAGAAGGAGAAATCTGGCGAGCTACTAATTAGCCTTGAGCAGTACTCCAAGACGCGAGAAAGCGGTATGTGTCTCTTGTTTTGTTTTGCTTTGTTTCTCATCTGGTTCCGTCGTCGACGCGCCTCCCTTGGCTGCCTGCCTACCTGTCTGCGCGCGCACCAGTCAACCACGAGAAATTCATCCACTCCTGCGCCATGCATTCTTCCTTTCATCACTCTGCTTCCTCGTCATCGCTGCAGCTACGCGACACCGTTGAGCCTAATCTCAATGCTTTTGAATTATCGCGCTGCCAGCGCCAGAAATTGAGCAATGACAGCTGCCTGCTTGCCTGCCTGCCTGCCTGCCCGCGCCATCCCCCCACCTCAGCCGACGCGAATGCGCCCGGCGGCCCATCAATCATCACCCAAACATCATACTGCTTCCGCAAACTCAGGCGCATACTAACATGAATCTTCTCTAGTCATCCTCAGTCTTTCCAATGTTCAAAAAGGTCTTACTCATGTCCAAAATGGCCTGAATGATCTTATGAGCGCCTACATCAAGCACACTGCCTCTGTTCTCGCTGGTGCTGAAGATGGTTCTCTCGAGAACCTCCAGCTGCCCGATTCCGTTGCAGAGACCGCTAATGCCGCAATGGCCGCCGCGACATCTGCCGTCAACAGCGTCAATCAGGCTATTATGCCCGCCACGAGCGGCACCCCAATCGCTGCGGCTGCACCCGACGCGTCCAAGACGAAGAAGCGCAAGCGCGAAAAGAAGGAAAAGGACCCCAATGCCCCCAAACGCCCCCTCACCGCCGCCTTTTTGTTCGCGCAGGCTGCCCGCCCCGTCGTCAAGAAGGACCTAGAGGCCGAGCTTGCCGAAGGCCAGAAGTTGGAGCCCAACGCCGTCAATTTCGAAATCAACAAACGATGGAATGAAATGTCGGAGAAAGACAAGGATGTAAGTAGCCACACTCAACTTTTTCTCTTCCACTTGATCAATCTAATTCCCTCCTAGGAATGGAAGGCCTCCTATCGCGAGTCCATGAAGAAGTGGCAGGAGGACAATGCCGCCTACTTGGCAAGCAAAGGTGCAGCCGAGGAGTTGCTGCACAACGATGAGGAAGTATCTGACGAAGCTGAAGCCGGTGCAATCGACTCGGAAGACGAGGACGAGGATGACGACGAGGTCAACGCCGCAGTCGCATCGCCCGTCGCGGCCAAAGCCCCTACGCCTCCCCCCGTCAACGGCAAGACTCCACGCACCAACAAGCGCCAGAAGACTGCTGCCGCTGCTCCCGTCGCCATTGCGCCAACCCCTGTACCCCTTCCTCGCCAGTCAACCCAGGTGCGTCCTCCCCCTTCCAATAGTGCCATCGTGAACACTCCCTCATTAGCTAAGAAGGACAACAAGAAGAAGAAGGGCGCCGCCGCTGCCGCCCCCGTGGAGACCGAGACCGCGCCCCCACCCGTCGAGGAGAGTGGCAAGAAGAAGACCAAGAGCGGCCGCACCACGCGTAATGCCGAACCCGAGGTCGAGGCCCCCGTCGAGAAGGAGCCTGCTAAGCCCAAGGCGAAGCGTGACCGCAGCAAGCGTAAGAGCGAGGCTGCCGCCGCTTAGAGCTTCTCCTCCAGATTCCCATCTGCTATGATCTCGTTTTTTTCCGTCTTCGTGCGTGTTTCTTTGCTTGTAAGAGGACTGTTAGTGTGAGCGGGCGTGATTCGCACTGTGCTTTGAACATCCCCATGTCTCTTTTTGCGCGTTCACATGAGCGAGGGAAGAAAGGGACTGTTACTATCCATCAGCGAGATGTTTTTTTCTTGTGGTTAAAAATGGGGTGGGAGAGAGAGAGAGAGAGAGAGAGAGCAGGCGTTTGGTATGAGCGAGGGATGAATGAATGGGTGTGCTGCACGGGATGGAAAAAGGGGGAGTTTTCTTTACTCAAAAGGGGGGTGTTTTCATTACTGCTTCTTTTTCCCATGTTTTTGGGGTCTGTTCTGCTGTGCGATGAGAGGAGAGGAGAGGAGATGAGATGAGGTATGCTTGCCTCTGTAGTAAGTGTATGCGTGCGTGTGCGTGTGTACATAACCATGCTCGGGTCAGTCGATCTGTCGGTCGGTCGATCTCCAGAACATCGAATTGTACATACATAACATCGATAGGGTAGTTACCTAACAACTTCCCAAAAATAAGAAGTAAGAGAGGGAAGGAGAGAGAGAGAGAGAGATGAATCATATTTCATTAACACTATTATTTTTCGCGTCTTTCGCTCCACCTCGTCCCGTCCCGTGCCCGTCCGTGTGTGTATCCCCCTTCTTCTTCTTTTTCTTCTTCCGTTTTTTTTTTTTCCCTTTTAACTAGTTTTCTATATCTATTTAAAAACAACTAACCCCCTAACCTAACCTAACCTAACCCAACCTTAACCTCCTATTCTAACCCTTTCCCTTTCCTTTTCTATCCCGTGTTCTCTTTATCCTACCAAAAAAAAAAAACCCCCCTTTTAACCCTTCCTTTCTACACACATCTACCTACATACATACATAACGCATATCTCAAATCCTTTCCTTTTAACTCTCTACCCAACAAACTTACACATTAAAATATCTACCCTTTTTAACCTTTACCCCCTTAAACGGTACTTACCTACTTACCTACCTACCTACGTACTAAACCCTTTCTTCTACTATACC
Source organism: Periconia macrospinosa (assembly GCA_003073855.1). Lineage (NCBI taxonomy): Eukaryota > Fungi > Ascomycota > Dothideomycetes > Pleosporales > Periconiaceae > Periconia > Periconia macrospinosa. Next base: position 107,192 of record KZ805415.1, read on the forward strand.
TCTAGCATTAATCTAAAACCGTATACTTACCTTACTATATCTTCTAACGTAAAAAGTCTTTTTGTAATAGAAAAACTACTATACTTTATATAATTCATCTAATAGTAAGTAACACTTATTTATATCTTCTCTCTCTCTCTCTCTCTCTCTTCATCCGTGAGTTAGTTGCCTTTACGTCAATGGGCGGCAAACACGATGTAGGAAGATTCATGTAGATAATACAGTAAGAGGTAGTGTCGTTATTCTGTTTGTTATGTACACATCATGAAATAGTTGGTTATTTGGTGTTTACATGTTTGTAGTTGTGTACTTGATAGCGCCTTTCTCGCAAGGTAATCCACCCCCCTCCCCACAGTATCTTGAAGTGTGTGTGTGTGTGTGTGTTTTTTTTTTTTTTTTACGGATGATGGTGTAGTTAAATTTCTTAAGATATTCATGTAGTATATATATACTACATAAAAGTACCTCACCGGACATTCACAGTCCACTCAAGACAGAAATTTCGAGTTAGTAGTTGTTTACTTCCATTCAGTCACCTGATTTCTTCCAACTACTTTTCGTTTGTATTGAATGATTAATGTATTGACAAGTCTATGTATCGGTACGGACGGGCAATGCGCCGTCCCATACGAAGAAGAAGAAGAAGAAAGAATTACATAAGAAAAAAAGGGAAGGTGGTGGGGGTATGAGTTTTCGTTGTTTTTTCGTAAAGGTTCGTTCGGCAGTATGTATATTTTTCCCCTCCCTTTTCGTGACTGCATTCAATAACGCCATTTGCCATGGTACGCCGAGGGGAAAAAAAATTCACACGACTTTCGTGGCTTCCTTCGTCTCGATAGAAGAGAAAGAAAAATGAAGAGTTAGAAAAGATCCAAATGGTCCAAAGGTGGGGGAGGAGGGAAACAATAGAAAGGGGGAAGGAAATATGGCCACCACTTGTTGGAATCAGTGTTGTGTGGGGAACTCGACTGCATCCTCAAAGTCCATCTCATCCTCATCCGTGCCACTCGCCGTGCCGTCGAACCCAAACGGAGCAGCAGCAGAAGCTCGTTCTTTTCCCTTGTTACTGCCAGCCCCATTCATGCCATTACTCCTCATAAGACCCGCCTCGACCTCTGCGTCCCCACCAACCGGCTGTCCCAATCCAACGCTCTCGGCAGCTTCGCCCCCCGTCACACCAGCCATCATCTTCTGCGCAAACGTCATCCGCTGCTCTTTGACCCCAATAAGGTACTCGAGGGTCAGACGCGCGCACTCTTCTTTCGCCTTCTTCCTGCCGCGGATGTGACGCACCTCGCCAATGGGCCCTGCGTGTGCGGAGTTCTTAAATACGCACGACGCGGTGAGCAATCCAGGGGCTTCGGGCACGGATGAGAAGTTGTATTGGGGAGTCGGGAGGCCGAGGGTGATGGCTAGTTGGGCGACGCGTTGGGCGTAGCTGCTTCCTCCTGGGCTGGCGGCGGCATCGGGGTTCAGGGGGATTGGCGTGGTGCTGTCGCTGCCAGAGGAGTTGTTGTTATTGCTGCTGTTGTTATTGCTGGTTGCTTTGCGTTTCTTGATGCCGCCGGCGTCGGTGTAGGTTTCGGGCCAGAGTCCGGCGGTCTGGAAGTACTCGACTGCACAGCGGGCGGCTTGCTGGCGGGCTGCCTTTTTGTTGGAGAAGTAGGGAGGCTCTAGGGACCCGAATGACTCCGGGTAGCCCTCGATGGTGGCTAGACAGGAGAAGCCTGAGCCTACTTGATAGTCGTTGTAGGTGGGTTGAGGGGAATTGGTACTGCGCTGGAATTCTGTGGACGAGCATGTCAATATATGTATCAAGAATGAGAGCAGAGAGACGGGAAGTGACTTACCAAGGAGTTGTCCTATGTAATTAACGGTGGGTTCATCCTTCTTGATGGGGGCCTGTCCTTCTACCGGTGTAGAGTCCTTTCCCTTCTTCCTCTTTAGCATCTTGACCACCTTGCCCTTTGCTTCCAGCTCTTCCAGTACCGCCAATGCGCCCTCGCTCAACTTCTCTTTGACTTCCTGCTTGCTGGAAAATGCATCCTGTTCAGCCAATTCCACATGGCCGTTCTCACGCAGCGTTACTTTATGGGGCAGATTGAGGCCTTGGTCATCATGGGCAGAACGATTAGCATCGAGCAGGTTTTCAAAGACGATCTTGCCCCACCAGCCTTCCACACTGCTACCCTCGAAGATGAACTTTGGCTGAGAGATGGCCAGGGCCTGGTACTTTTCATGGAGCTTGATGGTGTGCTTGGATGAGCGAGCGCCCACAGCCTTGGGAGCGACGGGAACTGGGATCGATTTTGGAGGTGGCGGTTGCTTTGACTGTGAAGGGGGAGGAGCAGTTTTGATCTTTGGTGCGGGTGGAGGGTGTGCATTGAGATAGTCGTCCAAGGAGAGGGCGCCGCCGCCGGCCGTAGGATTGGCCATGGGCACAGCGGTGGGTGTGTCTACTTGCATGGTATCGGTAGGTCCTTGGTGGAGACTAGGGTCTGATTCTTGAGCAAGACGGCCTCGGTATCGCCAGTAATCGCGCACACGGTCCGAATCCGGGTCTGTATGGGACGAAGTCGGGATATTGGCAGCAGCAACGTTGGTAGGAGAATCGCCAGGGTGCTTGGGGATGATTAAATGGGCCAGCAAATCGTCGCCGGGAGCCATGGTGGGCGGGTTAAGTGGGTCCACGGACAGCGCAAGCGGGACAGTTGCATGCAGATTTGTCGTGTTCGTGTTGTGGGGTGTGTGAGGACGCCGACGGGCTAGTGTGGGACATGGCATACGGTAGATGGATAGATGGGTACGCTACGCTATAGTGACATGGACATGCAATAGGCATAACGTAGGTAGTTTGCTGCATTGATCCATGTGATTGCGCGTCGACGCGTCTTGTTTGCTTTGCTGCGCTGCGCTCCTTCTCTTACTTGCTAACTAACGTTACCTTTCTGTGTTTGGGCGGGGTAAACTAGACTATGTAAGCTGCCTTATTTAGGCCGTCTCAAAAGGGAAATGCCATTGATTGGTGTTTGCCAACCTCCTACATGCATTCCCACAAGTGCCTATGTATGTATCTATCTACTTACCGTACTGCCATGATTGTTTCGCATTGTTTGTCCTGTTGCTTGACTTTCTCCATCTTCTTTGAAAAACTCGCGAGGGAAACAGTTTGCTCATCAATCTACATATTGATGTATCCAGTCCCTTAATCGCTTCTGCGGTGCCACCACCCGTTTCACATCAATCGTACCACAACGCCTGCCGTTTCTCGTATCCCTTCAATCCGCCTTGATTCCAATTTTCCGCTGGGCCGTTGAGAATATCCTGTCCTTCATTTGCTTAATCTCAGGCACCCTCTCACCGAGACCCCATTGTAAGACACACATACAGGAAACCAACTCTTAATTTCCCACCACACTGTAGTTGCTGGAACATTGTCTCGAGTTAATTTGTTATGATATAATTACTCATTTGACTTTTTATTCATGTTTTTGGTTGGTTTGGATACAAGTCTATAGCCCTCAAGGATTTGCGATTAGCATTAGGATTGGAAATTTTCCATCGAGTTTGGTCATGACGGCCGTGACATTAAATATTACCTCTACCATACAGTACTGCCCTTCCCGTGATTTTGTTTTCTTTGCTTTTGGTCTTCCAAAAAGGAACGCAACCAACCAAATTACCGCCTCACCCCCATCCCCCCCGAACCAAAGAAAAGAACCGAGTCATTAAATGTTCAATACCCCCTAAACTTCTCCTCCCCCGTACTCTGCTGCAGCAACTCCATGATCCCCAACACCCCGCCATCTGCTCCTCCCCCTCCCTTACCAACAAGACTGTCCTTTCTCGACGATGAGGAACAATCCTGCCCACCACCACCAACCACTTCCACACCCCCCATGGCAGCCCCAACCCCCGTATCATCCTCCCCGAACGCACTCCCCAATTTCCATAACCCACCCCCTCCACCGCCGTTAAAAGAGCCTCTGTTGTGAGATCCGTCACCGTGATCGAGCACGCCTCCTATATCCATCTGCCCCCCGCCCTCTGTCGCCTGCGCCATCAGGTCGGAATACTGCTCCGCTGCGTCCCCGAGCTGTGCAATCAAGCTTGGATGAGGCCACGAGGGTTTGGGGGCCGCGACGTAGTCAGTCATGTTTGCAGCCGTGCTAGCCGTGTTCATCGAGATGCTGAGCGCGAGGTCCTCGAAAGTGGTGTTTGTTTGCATGGCATGGTGCGCTGCCTGTTCAAAGTCTGCTACCGCCGACGACAAACTGCCACTGCTGAAACCTTGAGTGTTCAACTGCGTTTCGTAGGGTATGTAGGGCCCGAGGTGCGTAGTCGGTTCGAGACAGCCTGTTATTGCGATTTGGCCGCCCGTGAAGTCGAAGTCGTTTGCATCTTCTAGCACTTGGGACTGCGTGTTGGAGAGGTTGCGGGAATCTGAGAGGGAAGAGAGTGTTTGGAGCTGAGAGAAGCTGTGACCTAGGCTCGATGTCGTCGAGGCCGAGTGGGAGAAGTCCGAGGTCAGGTTGTCGAGCGTGATTTGGTCCAGATCGAGAGCGGGAGGGTTTGGGGGGAATGGATGGTTGAACTCCAGCGGTAGTGAGGGGTACATCAAGGATGACGATGCTGGGATTGGAGATGTTGGTCCTGTTGTCTCGGTTATGTGGGTGGTCATGAGAGGCCCGAAAACCTTGTCTAAATCCTCATCTTTGATGTGCATCTTATCCTGTGGTCGCTCGAAGCTGACGGCTCGCCATTTGATACGCCCGGGCTCGTTGCTGCTTCTGGTCTGACCGAAACGCCAGAGGATGGTGAGAAGGCATTTGGATTCCCCATCTTTGACCCTGTAGATATCTTGAGCTGCAGTGAGTTGCTGGAGCTCGCGCCGCACAATCGCTTCGTATTTTGCTCGAGTGTGTTGGTCTTCCTCGCTGGTCTTGCGAAGAATGTTACCCATCTTCTGCAGCTGGCACGCCCAAAAGCCAGCCCCAAAGAAGCCTGCTCCGAACTTGATGCGAAGCCCACCCTTGGGCTCCATGTGCTTCTCCACTACTTTACCTGCTTGCTTGATTTTGCAGCTGTTGTCATCTTGTCTTACTGGCTTCCCGTCCTCGAAGAAGCGAGTGGAGCACTCCAAGTCATCACATTCGGACAACTCGGGTGGTGCGCCCAGGTCAAAAGTGATGCTGAGCTCAGCTCCCGATGGTATTGTCATGATTTTGATCGTAGCATCACAAATTAGGACGCTTCGATTCTTCAACTCCTCCGTCCGATGGAAGTTGAACTCGGGAAACTGTTTATGCCAGGACGTGGTATCGCGAACATGGACGTCATCCAGCCGAGCATTCCGTCCCAATTCTGTGAAGCGATGCACTACCCTTTTCTGGTGACCTTCGCCTACTCCAAGAAGCATACCAAAATCCGCCACAGAGTACAGCGTGTGGTCACGGCTGCGTTGCAACCGGGAAAGACCTGCCACTGAAGAGGCCAAGTGCCCATAGTATGGATGTGAACCATTGTGATTTTGTGCTTCATCATGCCTGGATGAATGGTGTCGGCTTCGACTGTGGTTGGAGCGATGTCGACTCTTTCTACTCATCGCTTCCTCTTTCTGAGTCGGCGGCATATATGCTAGGACTGACTGGGGTCAGCAGTTGAGCCATCATTTCCACCCAGCTCGGACAGTTAGTTACCTTCTGGACAATTCACCAGCTTCTTTTTCAGAACTTGGACATGGCTCGACACGTGTTTCCTGGTGCATTCCTCGCCCGTCTCGTTCTCGATTGACTTTGCTACGAGCATGTTGCGCCCGCGTAGCTCACCTTCTTGCATATGTTTTCGGCGTCCCATAGGCTGCCATCGAATCAAAGCTAGAATCTTCAGTCTTGATGCCTACAGTGAGGGAAATGGGTGGTGCCCTACCTCGAAAAAAGGCCACCTCTCTCTGATAGGGCCATTTCTGCTCCTTGTCGTTCTTCTTCAAGGTGGGCTGCCTTTCACGATATTTTTGGTACTCTTCACATGTTGCTAGAATACCTATGACCCTCTTGAGCTCTTTCTCGACTTCTGCCTCGGATCTGTGGTAACCGAAATGACAATCCAAATCACCTCCAAAGTGCTTCCTGAGGCGGGTTGAATCGTCGTTGCCAGCGAGTGTTGTGGTTCGATTTTCAATGTAAGCAACCCCTCGATTGGCAGACCCAACCTGCAAAGCATTACTTAGCATAGAGGTGTCATGCTCTGCCAATGTTGACGAAAGGAGGCATGAGTTATGATGCAGTTCCATCATTGGAGCAGCTGAAAAGAATGGAATCTAAAGAATGTCTGAGAGAAAGGAACGTAGAGTTTTGGAGCAAAAGAATGACTGTTGGGAGAGAATGTGGCAAGTGAGAAATGCGGGATGGAATCATGAGGGTCAAAAGAGTGATATAGAGAGTCTAGGCAAGTGGTGGACGGAATTTGCCCCTCAGAGGTATAGGTTACCATCAAGATGGAGCGGTCACATTACGATTGTTGAAATTACACTAATACACTACGGACGGTCAAGTGCAGTACTATCTCGCTTGTCGACCAGGTAATCTACTCCCTATGGGTTTGCTTCTTGACGGAATGATAACACTGCTACATCGATCACGGTTAGCAAGGGCATGTGCTGGCCAAATGTCATGATTGGAGCAATCTTGCTCACGTGCTCTTGTGCGAGGCCACGGGAATGCCCTGAGGGTAAAGAATGTCAGCATGGTAAACAGATTGTCATGTTGCAAGCTTAAAGGTTGTCTATCGCGTCTGACTGAGACAAGGGCAATCAGGCCAACGCGGTGTGGTAGCCATGCGTATGATTCAGACCTGTGCAGGCAACGAAATCTTCGTGTCGCGCAGATGGCGAGCACAATTCAACGTGTGTTAAGTTACGTGACGCTGATGTCTTAAGTATCTAGACGAAAGGGCGAGCCTAGAGTGCCGCGCCACTGTTAGTCAGGACTGCAAGGGCGCCGTCCAAAGGATCCAACATGATGGACCCGCGACATCTGCCTAGATTTGTTCGCCACTTAGGCATCATCTAGATCGTCGGTACCTGTGACATTGAACTTTTTACGCCCGCCCGCTGTCAATCGCTGAAGGGCAACCTTATTGGCCTGCGAGCCAACCTTCTGTTGCATCTTCTCCAACTCCGCTTCTGGGTCATCGCCCTCAGTTTCAGCGAAGGTGAGAACGAGTCGGCGACCCAGCAAATGCGTGTTCTTGAGCGCGTTCATTGCATTAGTTGCGTCGCGTTGCGTAGAGTATTCGGCAAAGCCAAAACCGCGCGACGACGAATCAAATTTCTTTGGCACCCTGACCGACCGAAGGGCACCGTAAGGGGCGAATAGCGCGCGAATGTCCTTTTTCTGCCTCAGGGTTAGCATATGGAAGGGAAAATTGAAGAAAGGGACACTAACAGTAGCTTCAAAGGGTAAGTTCTTGATAAGGATCTTCGTGCCGGGTGCCTTCTTTGCTGCATCATCTCTGCGCCGCTCCTCCGCAGCGTCGGCACCTCTATGAGAAGCCTGTATCTTCAAGGCATGCCCTTCAAGATTGTGCCCATCCATAGCCCGCAATGCAGCTGATGCAGCTTCCGCACTATTAAATTCGACAAATCCGTATCCTAGAGACAATACGCCGCGTTTTGGATCAACCTTTGACCTCACCACCGCGCTCCTGAACCCAGCGAGTGGTGAAAATGTTTCTGTGAGTTTCTGCGTTGTCGTGGAGAAATTCAAATTCTTCACATGCAGTGTAGCCACATTTGTAGCGTCTGGTTTTGGCTCATCCTCGAGCAAGTCCGCCGCTGAAAGTTTAGCGCCGATCTTATCAGAAGACGTTGTTGGAATTGCGGGTGCAACTGCGCCTTCCTTGAATAGATCTTTGGGTGCCTTCTCTAGATAAAGAATTGAGTCCTTCATCTTTCTGTAAGAAAGAGCTGCAAACGCAGTTTTCGCCTGCGTAGCATTCGCAAGTTCAACTATGGCCGTCATACCGAGGGGCGGGTACAAGAACCGCTTCACGTCACCGTGCTCTTCGAAGAGTTTTTTGACCTCGGCTGCGCTCACACCATGTGGGATGTTCTTGACCAGGATGGCGAGGTCGCCCTTGGAGCTCTTCTTGAAAGCTTCAAGATCAATGCCGTGCTGAGCAAAGTAGTTTTTCGTTTCTTGTATAACGTGGGTTTCTGCCTGGGCCTGTTTCACGGCGGCCTCAGAAGAGGTATGGTCCAGAAGGTCGGCTTTACTGAGGTTTAGGCGTTGTGCAACCGCAGACATGACGGCATCGGTGTTCAGATAGAGCGAATTCCAATTGAATGAGTGCGCACCGGCATTCTTTTTCCTTAAGACCTCCTTCTGCTTCTTCAAGGGAAGTTTTGATATCGCATATTCATCCAATTCTTCATTTCGCTTGGCTTTGCCGGAGAGAATATGGAGCAATCGGCCTTGGAAGATTGTACCGTCATTCTCTTTGTATGCTTCTACCGCATTCTCAGGGTTGCCAAAGTGTAAGAATGCAAACCCTTTGCCTTTCCCATCGCTTTTCGTCGATGGAACATGTACCTGACTATCATCAGCAAGTGCTACTAAGATGCAATATGATAGAAGTAGTGAAGGATGGTGCGTTCAGATAAGAGAGACATCTACTAAAATACTCTCCCAGTGGACCTCATATGCAAAGCATCAGTTGTCCCTATCTGGTTGTTCATCATTGCAACGAAGGAGAAAAAATACACAACACGAAAATCTGCTCTTACCTCATCCAGGACGCCGTATTTGGAGAATTGCTCTTGAAGATCTTCTTGGGACACATCATACGAAAGATTTCTGAGATACAACCGACCAGTTTCTCGAATCTTATCCTCTTCAGTCAATTCAGTGGCTGTGTCTTCAACCGTTTTGTTATCTGTGTTCTCCGCGACTTCATCGCCCTTTGCGTCTGGGATGTTTTGGGGCTTTGTGGGTGGCTGAGGAGCAGCGTCTGGCGGTGACTCATCTTCATCGTCTTCTACCAGATCCAGTACCCGATTAGTCCGTGATCGTAGCCAGTCAGCATCTGTCAGAGGGGCTTGTGTGGCAATTGTGGCGTCTTCTGGGCTTTCTCTAGTTTGGTCATGAACGACAGGTTCTTGTTCGTCCGGTCGGTCTACCATGGGTGAATCGATCACGACAGGCTCCTCTACATGCGGTTTCGGCGCAGCTACTTTTGTCTTTTTAGTCATGACTTGGTATTCATCGTCACTCTCGCCAGCTGGGATCTCGACAGCTTCTTCTAGTGACGCGGCAGGAGCAGCGGTAGAGTCAATCTGTGCCTCTTCGTTGGCCCAGACGTTGGTTTTTGAGCGAGGCTGCATAACCTCGAGATACTCCTTCAGCTTCGGATCTTGTTCGACTTCGTCTCGTTTTCGCTTGAGATTGTTGTCTACCGGGGGCGGGTAGTAGTCATCGTTTCTAGGCTGGCTTCTCTGCTCCTTCTGCTCCCTGCGCGAGATGTGTAGTTCCTTGTCTGCGATCTGTCTTCCATGTGAGTTTGAGAGGTATGGTGAATGTCACGAGAGATGCATACCGGTCTGGCCATCTCGACATGGATTCGGGTCATGCGAATGAAGGTCTTGTTAAAATATTTGATTGCTTTTGAGGCATCTTGGGGTGATTTATAGCCAACGTAGCCGATACGGCGCGCAGGAAAATATTTGACGTCGGTGACGGGGAATTTGCCAAAGTGCTTCCGGACGTCATCCTCTGTGAATTTGGGCGGGAGGCCGCGCACGAAAATGCGGGAGGACTCCATTACCGCTCTCGTCTTGTGGTTGATTGGATGAGCTGTGACCTGCTCGATGCCGCGGCGTGAATAAGGTGTTGTGAAGAGAAAGAGAGAGAGAGAAAGAAAAAAGAGGTGGTGGAGGAGAGCGACCAAAAATTTTGTCGGTGTCTGTCTGAGAGTGGGTCTCGAGAGTCTTGGCGTTTCGGTGGGCCGGGGAAAGGCTACCGGTATTGGCTGCACAGTGCACTGCGCAGCGCGTTGGGGCTCAAAGCAAGTCTAGCCTCGATCGACCGGTGTGTAGCCGACCTCTACTCACTATTCTACTCTACTCTACCCAACTTAACTTTGCTCTGCCTATTCAATCTGCAACGTCCCTCCATCGTCCAAGCTGCCTGATCACTGTCGCTGACCAGAGAACTGCTTCAAGCGCTCGTCACTCGGACTCGCTTGCTCCTTCCACACCTGGGCACTTCATTACTCTGTGCCTCCTAATCCTTCCACCCATCTTCACCCTCTAACCCTCTGTCCATGGCCCCTCCGTCCACCATGGCCGACGAAAAGACCACCAGCAAGCAAGAAGGTATGTTATGCGCATGTGCATAAAGGTGAATAACTAGACGACTGACTGACTTGCGCTCAGCCCAAATCAAGTCCGCTGATATGGTATGACATGTTTGCTTCCAGCAATGAGCGCCATTGATTTCTACCATGCATTCATTTATTGACTCTTTTGATTGAACAGAGCGAGGAGATGCAGCAAGAGGCTATCGAAGTTTGTAAGACTGTCCCCGTGCTCTTTCTTGTACTTGTAAACTTTCAAAACTGACATTCCTCAGCCCAGCAAGCCATGGAGCAATTCACCATCGAGAAGGTATGTAGATCATGGGGAAAAATTACGTGAACTGTTGATTTTATTTATTCAAATTGATTCATGTGCATCCCGAGCTAACCAAATTCTTCAGGACATTGCCCAATACATCAAGAAGGAGGTAAACAACACACCCCCGCGACATGTCTCCGCAAGGCAACCATCGCCAACTGACCCTTTTATAGTTTGACAGCCGCAAGGGCGCAACATGGCACTGCATTGTTGGTCGCAATTTCGGCAGCTTCGTCACTCATGGTATGTGCTGAACCCTTCCAATATTTTGCCGTCAACAATCGAGTATTGGCGTTGTTTGCGAGTCATGTGATACTAAGAACCTTTTGCAGAGACCAAGCACTTCATCTACTTCTACCTCGGCCACTGTGCCATCCTCCTCTTCAAGACGCAGTAAACCAAATGCAGCACTGGGGGTCTTGGGCTAAAGGCGTCCTTGGATCCCGCATTTGGGAGAACATCTCCTCGCACTCGACAGTACCTCACCCGAACCACCAGGCTGAGGCTGTCCCTTGGCTCAACTTCATGTTTGTACCCAATACAACTTGATTGAGCTTTGCAGCCATGGCTAGCTACATGGAACGGTCACGTGCTGAGTATGTGTCGCGAGAAGATGATTGTTGTTGTCAAAACTGCGAGATTTCGCTACGAGTTCTCCATGTCCTGATTTGTACCAAAAGCGTAATCAATGATAGTTTAGAACAAAATGGAACAAGATTTCAAAGAATGAGAGCGACCCAATGTTCTGCGTGTTTTATGCTGGGGGGGATCGTGTTATGTTAGGTAGACAATATGTAGGTAGCCAAGTATGATTCATTAGGATGTACATATGAGGTAGGCACATGCCAGATGCCTACATGGCTGCGGTGCCGAGTATCCCGCCTCACATGCTCGTATACTTGCAAGATTGAATAATGCCCTCACGACAACGCCACAGCCTACCGCCATCTTCACGGAGTGCACAACGATAGCTAGATATCACTCATGTGACAGCCCTGCACTACACTCCCCTCTGCGTTAGGCATACGATATGGCCCGGAAACCCCGCACTTTTTTAAACAAGGCGACAAACTAGGTCAACTAGTTCGTTGCGAACGACAGGACCAACGTGGACGTGGACCCAAGTTGTGGCTTTTTCCCTTGGCGCCAAACCCAACGTTACGTACGTACCCTGTGGCACGTCGATGCCGAAATCACTTTAACCACGACCTCGCGCAAATCCTCCCCCTTCCTTTGGACCCTCCTTCCATCCATCTATCCCGCCTACACCTACACCTACACCCACACCCACACCGCCCTTCACCTTGCTTGCCTCTCTCACCTGCAACACGACAGGCCTCCGCCCGGCGCTGCATACCTCCTAACACGCCGTGTCGCATCACGTCACCTCCTCGCATTAAACCTCGAGTCCGGCCGTTCCCAAGGCAGCGACGACAGCAAACAGCAACCTTCTCCGAAACTTGCGCCGCGTCTACCTATTCCACGCACTCATACAAACCGATTACCATCATCCACCTACCTGCTTTGCATACACACCAATCACACCCACCGCCGCGCGCGAAAGAAGCACCCTTTCTTGGATTAAAAGACTCACTCACTCTCACGTTGGGAGAGGTAAACGCGAGAGCAAAAGGGAAAGCCGACACAAAAAAACAAACACATAATCAACACCAATAACAACAACATCACATCCTCACCATGTTCTTCTTCTTCACCTGCGGAACACACAGTACGTCTTCTACTTGAAACCCTCGTTACTTTCTTTCCCCTTTTTCTCTGCCCACGTACGTGTACGACAATGCCGCACACAACTCGCCACACCGCCTACAAAACTTACTTTGCCCCCCCTACCTCCCCGCGCGCGTGTGTGTGTGGAACAAAAGACCCACGTCCAATTCGCTAACATGGGGATAAAAACTCACAGCCTTCACATCCCGCGTCGCCGGCGCCGAAAACATCACGGTACAATGTCAAAACTGCGGTAACCACTCTGGTCGCGTCATGAAGCGATGGTAACGTCTCCTTTTCTCTCCTCCACCACCGCCACCACCACTAACTCGTCTACTTTGACAGGGAATGGTTTACATTCTGCTTCATCCCCATCATCCCCTTTTCGCTCAAACCCTACAGGGAAGTCGGCTGCCACATTTGCAACTTCTGGCAAGACATCAAGTACCGACCGGACGTGCAGGCCATGATCAACGGCGGCGGAGGCCAGCAGCAGCAGGGCTACGCCATGAGCGGCGGCGAACACGGCGCGCCCGGCGGCGGTGGCCAGCAAAAGTACGGCTACAACAACGGTGGACCCCCACCGCCGCAGGGTTATGGCCCTCCGCCCGCGGGCGTGCCGGGACATCAACAGTATAGTTAAGGAGGGGAGCAAGAGAGAGGTGTGTTGGAGTGTTTTTTTATGGCCCAAGGCCTGCATGATTAGGCAGGTATAGTGCAAGGGGAAAGGAGTATTTTCGGCCCCCCCTCTTACCCCTGTGTTTTTATACAATCTTCTTTTGTGCCGGTTTGGAAGCATTCGACGGCGTTTTTTGGGAAAGGCCTTGCAGATACCATACATTCAGCATCTGATTTCTCCTATTCCGTGCTTCGTGTATGGCTCAACTGTCATTTCGCACACACCTGTACACATCTTCTTCATGAATTGCTTCTATAATGAATGTCATCTATCATGTCTACATATAATAGCAACCCCAAAACTTCCGCCCCGCGGCCATGTATAACGATATCATCTGACCGTCCATGGGCAACAAAAAGTATATACCGTATCCGATGCTAACTCTTAATCAACACGCTGTTACCAACGTTCTCCTGTGTTTCTTTCACTTCTCTCTTTGGCGGCTCTCCTCATGCACGGGATGTCTGCCTCAAACCCCTCCTCGAAGATGGGGAGTGTTCTTGTCCTCCTTTGCTACTTTGGAAAGAGGACTGTAGCCCCGATCGCCAAACGTGCCCTGCCTCTTCCGCTTGGTGATTGGGCTGCCAAAGTCATCCCCCATGGAGACAGTTCTTGTTTCTTCCAGTGACTCTTCGTTGAAACCTGAAAGTTCCTCTCCTAGGGCACTGAAGAGCTGCCTCTCCAACCGCACCGTGCTATCAACACTAGACATGCCCTTGTGGCCCGGCACAAACCCATTTTCCTCGTCTGCAACAATGGCAGTGTTGCATTGACCTTCACTAGACTCTTCGTGGTTGCTCTTGGAATGTCCCATTTCCGGTAACAAACTCTGAATCTGCCCCAAATCTAGAGTCGAAGGGACTCCGGCGAGTCCCTCTTTACGGGATTGGACGTGGTCTCTAGCTGAGGGAACAAGTGCCGGGCTACTTCGATGTCCTACTGGCACTGTCGAGAACACCGATGACGGGTCCCGCATCGAGACATCAGAGTCTTTTCTATCGGCACGAGAATTGTATGCATGTGAGGTAAAGATCGAAGTCGTATCTGGGTATGGATTGGGTAGGTTGGGATCCTGTGTAGGACCATGGGGCGCCTTGTTTTCGCTTTTGGTATTTGGCTCAAGATACGATGTCTTACGGGCAAGAGCTGCTGCGGAAGGTCGATTGGCAAAGCTGGCCATTTTGGGAGGCAAGCCAGTGCTCGAAAAAACCGAGCCATTGCCGAATTGTTTCTTGGGTGGACTGATTGCTTCGATCTACAAGTATTAGCATTGTTCAAGTCAACTACTCAACGAAGACTTGACTGGCGCGGTGGGTTTGGAAATAAATGCATTGAAGTCCGTGTACATACGATTTGGCCAAACTGATCATCTCGCAAGGTCACAATGACCTGGTTGTTATTCTTTTGCATGGTTCCATCCGCTCCTCGAAAGAAATTTGGTGGTCCAAAGGCATTTTGTCCGTACATGTCTGCCATCGAGGTGTCCCAGGCATTTGTTCGCGAGTCCTTCTCAGATACCTTGGGCCATTGGGATGATTGCGAGTGGTCCGCGCGAGCGCGACCGGGGGGGTCGGTGTTGCGTGTTCCTGCAAATGCAGGTTCGGCAGCGAAATCACGAGTTTTCGTTGTAGATGCGCGTGACGTTGGCGGCCAGTCAAACCCTTGAAGAGAGGGCAAAAGGAGCGGGTTATGGATTGGCCATGCAATACCCGATTGCTCGAGAATATCTCGTGGTGCGTGTTGAAAGGCAAAGGAAATGATAGGATTCGAAACTCCGAGCTCAAGATCCGCGGGATTGTGTGTTCTCCGAATGAGCTGTTCTGACAGCAAAATTTTGATTTTTCCTTCATTATCTCGGATGTTGCATGCGTTTTGCATAAGGACGTTCAACGGGAAGGGTGGAAAGTCGAGAAATGGACCATGCCTGCGGATCTGCAGGGGCTCAAGAATGGAGCGCTTTTCATTCACTATGCATGCATGAGCCATATGTTCTGCGTATGTTCTATGGTGCAGATGAGAGAAGTTACCAATCTCTTGGGGCCATTTGGTCCCAATTTCGTAGAAGCCGTGGCTGAAGATGATGAGTAAAGTAGAAATAGTCCGATCAAGTATACAGCTTACAATAGTCTAGTGCCATCTACGAGGACCTGGGCTGTGATGACTACTCGTTGATTTGGCTTTCGACGCGACTCAATTAGCGGCGAAGGTCTGACTGGGGCAGCCCATGAGTGGACAGAGATTCGAAATGGTGTCGATGGAGGCTGCGAGGATATGTAGCATGCGAGCGTAGGCAGTGTGCGGCCATCTGCACTCGAGTTAGCAGAGATGACTCAGTCTTGTTGATAGTGAAGATCAAGCCCACGCACTGTCATCCTCAGACGTGTAACATGCAGTTCGGAATTCCTGAATCGGTACGAGCGAGTCTTTTGGGAAAAGGATCACATCCCAGTTATCGTAGCGCATGGCGGGCAACCGCTGAGGGCTATTTTGCAGTTGGTGCCCAGGCACAACATGCGGTACGCGGACGATGGGAGGGTGGAAAGGAGGTGAAGGGTAAAGTGAAGGTCGATGAGTAAAGAGTTGCTCGGCGGTGCTTGCAATGGCGTTGCTTTAGGCAGGCGTGCCAATTGGTAGCAGTTGTGTGTCTGGCCTAGTTGGAAGGCACGAAGCCCTCTTTTCGATGATGGATCCGGCATTGGTTCAAAGGCTTTCAAAAACCAAGCTCCCCTCCTGACTTTGATCACAATGGCGTAGGTAGGTACAGGCATGTGTTTTCCCTGCAATGTACTCAGCGGGACAGTCAGAAAAACCAATGCATGTTGTATGTATGCAGACGGAAATGGGTTTAACGTTGTAAGAGCACAGAACTCACGTGGTTCCAGCAGACCACCAGCTCTGTAGCGCCTTCCCCTTCTGCGTTGTGACAGGATATACATACCTAAGTACCTACCTCCCTCCACCATCGTCACAAGGCCAAACATGCATCGGTGACCCTGTGCCCATCTCCCTCCTGGTCTTTCAATACTCTTAATGCAGTATACATAAGTACGGGTATATGCGCGGCAATTTCACAAAACACAAGGCAATAAGCAACACACAGCATGCAAGACGCGATACGAACGGAACAAAAGGCTCATGAGTAATCAGAGGTCATTGCTAGAAAGAATGGCGGCTTAGAAAGCTGCGTCATCGCCCAACACCCAAGTGATGCATCGCATGAAGGGAAATCCATCCGACTAACCGCAGACATGGGAAACAAAATGGAAAGGAAAAACACCTGTTGAGGTGGTGGCCCGTAGCCCAAATGCAACCTCTATCGATGAAGAGCGCGAAAGCAAAGCCCCATCCAATTCAACGGGTATCTTCTTTGTCACGCCAGACGCCATGCTAAATCGCGGAATTGATATTCAACCGGCAAATGCTACGTGTATGCCATCGGGCATGATCAAGCCAGCTGCTGGGCGAAGGCACCGTCGTCCCCGGTGCCGTTGTTCAAGCCTTGACCGTTCATACCGTCGGCGGCACCTGGCATGCCAGGGGGACCATGGCCGTTCGGGTGGCCGTTGGGCATGCCAGTTGGCATCATAGTTTGTTGGTGGGCGCCACCGCCATACGGACTGTAGGAGCACAGTTAGTATAACCTGTCCCCGAGAAGTGGAAAATAAAGTAGTGCAGAAAGACGAAAAACTCATCCAGTAGAAAGGTTACATCGCCAGAGAAGAGAAGAGAAAGAAAAAGGGCTGACGTAGAGGTGAAAGAGAGTAGGTCGTTAAGCACCGAAAACATGGAAACTATTTCTGTCGATTGGAATGCCAATCATGCGCACTCATAAGGAAAGGCAGAAAGCATCCGGCAGTGACTGAGAACACTAGCTACAACCCCTCGAAAAAAAAACCCATAGGAGACCACTGATGAACCGGCGGTCGCTGTTATACAAAGTGCCCTCTCTAAGACATCTCAAAGATTAAAGTCGTCAAATCGAAACTTTTAAGAGCCGCCCAGAAATAGAGAAGAGTTCGGATCGCTAAATCATTGAGGTGATCGTGACAAAAGGGGTCATTGTGCAGAAGCCAACCGGTGAATCATAGAGTGCGCCGTGCAATGAAACAGAGAAAGAAGGAGCTTACTGCAGCAGAGAGTTAGCAAAGTGATTCCGTGGCGGGAACAAGATGAGAGTGTGGCCTACCTTCATTGGGGCAAAGTTGCCGTAAGGGTGGGATGGGGGCATGCCCATGGTGGGAAAGACGGGGGGTGGGGGGGCAGGACGGTAAGGGGTACCCGCAGGGCCCGAATTGTTCTGGCTACGACCCCAGGAGAGGCGGACGCGCGAATTGCCGATCGGATAACCTTGCATCTGGTTGATGGCCATCTCGGCCGCGTGCCGCTGCACAAACTGAACGAACCCACAGCCTTTGCCGGGGGGGATCTTGACGTACGTAATCTCTCCGAAGCCTTGGAAGAATGAGCGAAGCTCATCCTCCGTAACATAACCGGAGAGACCACCGACAAAGACAGTGGTGTTGTTGGGGTCTGTGAACTGATTCATGGGCTGGGGGGCGCCGTAGTAGCCCATAGGTGGTGCGCCCATAGAATACATACCACCTGGGCCGCCGCCCTGGGGCATTCCACCCATGGCCTGTCCTCCGGGGCCACCGCTCTTGTTCTTGGGAGTAGCGGTAGAGATGCGCATAGGGCGGTTGCCACAATAGACGCCTTGCATCTCGTTCAGCGCCTTCTGCTGGTCCTCCTCGCTAGAGAATCGCACAAAGCCATAACCGCGTGACATGCCAGAGATGGGGTCAGACATGATCTTGGCCGACTTGCAGGTAGGGTACTTGTTCTGGAAGAGCTGCACGAGGACAAACTCGTTGACCTCGGGACCCAAGTCGCCAACGAAGATGGAGAATTCAGGTCCGCGCTCATCTCGGCTGTACTAGTTAGCATACCATGGCGCAAAGTAATGTTGGCGAGTGGACTAACCGTTGATCCGTGAGACCGCCGCCGGTGGCCCAGTTCAGCTTGAAGGGGCGGTTGGAGTTGGGAATCAACTGTCCGTTGAGGGTAAGAGCCTTGGATGCTGCCGCAGGGGTTGCGAAATCAATGAAGCAGTATCCAGCATTGCTTCTAACGAAGATTAGTGTACTGAAGAGTTGGCATCATCCGGAGTTCACTTACCCAGAGAACTTGTCGCGGATCATCTTGACATTGACGTTTTCGCCCATGTTGTACCAGATGCTACGAACGAAATTCTCATCGATCCACGGCTCGAGCTCTCCCATCCTGTGTGTACGTCAGCTCCATGTCGCGGGCCTGGTTGGTGTCCAAGTTGGATGGTGCCGTCTACAACTTACCACAACGTGGTCTTGCTGCTCCCGTCTTGCTGGCCCTCCTGCGGGGCAGAGCCGGGACCACCCATGTTGCCAGCGGCAAAGGCCTGCTGGTTGTTGTCGAGCGGCTGGCCCATGTCGGTCTGAGGAGCGGGCGCGCCGGGTTGCTCAGCGTTGGGCTGGCCTTGAAAGTTGTCGTAGTTTTGGAAACTCATGATTGCAATCGTAGATGAGGAAATAAAGGTGTCGAGTCTAAAATGACTAGGAAGTTCAAGCTTTTATATATCTAGAGGCAAGAGATTGCGTTAGCGTCGGCGAAACAGGCGGAGGCGGCGGGCGAGCGGGGTGAATGGCGAGCGGAGGGGTGACGCGCGGTGCGCTAGGCTGGCTAGGCCATGTTGTGCTGGGCTGAGGGGTGGTGTACTTACGTGGTGGAGTAAACTGACAGTCTTGTGTCTATCACGGCAAGGGTGTTGTTGATAGCTCTGCAAGCGGTGTTCTCCAAGAAAGTCGTATGTCGTCGTTGATGTGAAAGCGGAGTGCGACCGACGCCGATTTGCGCCAGGAAAGAAAGAGAGAGTGTATGAAGGAGGTGAAGGCAGGTAGGAGAATCCGTGTGGGAGTCGTGGGTAGGAAGGACGCAAGGGAGATGTCGAGACAAGTGCAGATGTCGCGCACGAAGGGATCTGCGGACGTCAGAGGAGGGGAGAGGAAGGAGGGGTGGAAGAGGAAAGAATTAAATAGGTGCAGAGAGGGCGGAAGGTGAAGGCGGTGGGTCAATGCAAAGAGAAGGAAGGTGAGAGGGGTAGGGGCGCAGCGCGGGAGAGGGAATGAGGTGAAAAACGAACAAGGTGAAAAGAGGTTGAAGGGTGGTGGTGGTGGAGAGGTGGAGAGGTGGGTAGGACGTGAAGGTAAAGGCCGGCGGTGCGCGCTAGGCAGTCAATCACATGTAGAGAGAGAGGCCATGTGCAGGTGCTAGCTAGAGGGTCGAGCGAGCGGGCTGGCGGCGGGGTTGCTTTGTTCGGCGGTGTGGTGAAGAGGAGTGGGTGCGTGGGTGCGCGCGTGTAGGCGTGTGTAGGCGTGTGTGTTTGTGTGTTGCCGTCGGGCAGAGAAAAGGTGAAGCTGTGCGACATGACGAAGCAGAGCGGCACAAACCCGCGACGAGCTTTTGCCGATGCAATCGCAGCAGAGCCGCCAGCCGCGCGCGCACACACCACCTGTCCATCTCCATCCATCCATTCGTGACCGCATCCTCGTCCACATCCGCATTCCTCGCCGGCGGGGCCAATGGCAGAGGATAGACAGCCAGAACGCAGCAGCCCATGTGTGGCGTCTTGACGTCCATGTCGACCTCGACCTCGACCTCGACCGCCCAGTGCTCGTCCTCGTCATCATCCTCGTGCTCATCATCATCATCACTACCACCACCACCACCATCACCACCACCACTGCCATCAGCAGCAGCAGCAGCGGGGCGGCGGCGGCAGCGACCACGACGATGCATCCATCTCAATTGACGGGAGAAGCATCAGAGGATTTTGCAGCAACGGGAGCGGAATGCAGCAGCAGCAGCGTGGCGGCGCAGTGTGCATTGCTCTCACAAAGGCGGCGGGAGGTGCAGTGACGTGTGTATATTTTGTGGATGCCAAGGTGAAGAAATTTGTGCAAGCAGTGCAGGGCATGGGGAGGGGGAGCAAAGAAAACAGCCAAAAGCGTACATACCTAGCTAGAGAAGACGGCAAGAGGTTGCAAATGCCGAGCGCAAAGCAAACACCGGACAAGATGGCAGGGCAGAGCAGGACACGCAAAGGAACAAGAGAGATGGATCAACGACCGGGCGCGCGCAAGAGAGAGGGAGAGAGGGTTGAAGAAGAGGGTGGAGAGAGGAAGAGGAAGAGCTGGAAGAGGAGGGAGAGGAGCAGGTAAGTTAGGGACGGGTACAGTAAGGTAAGGTACTAGTTAGGTAGCTTAGCTTGGGAGAAAGTGTGTAGGGTAGGGTAGGCAGCGCAGCGCAGCGAGGTGGGGTTGGGTACAGCCAGTTAGTGTAGTTGGGTACAGGACGTGGTTAGGGCAGAAAGCAAACGCACACGAACAGGAAAGAAGCGCAGCAAGGAATGGACCGTGACGGATGGATGGATTGGGTATTGGATTGGGGGGGATTGGGAGAGGGAGACGGAGGGAACATATGAAAAAAAAAGAAAAAAACTGGCCAACTACCACGGCGTGCGTGGGCGACCCAGGGCCAGGATGCGGTGCCGGCCAATCCGCCCTGCCCTACAGGCTGCCGCAATGCGCATGCGCATGGGCACTGGCAGCGACTCTGGCTCTGAGTAGTGGCCGGCCGCCCGGGCTGAATCAAGCTTTCTGGATCTTCGATAGCACTATTTGCTCCACAGGCACCGTGCATGCACCATCATTTATTGTACCTAGTTACTGAGGCAGTGAGCAACTGCACTGCACTGCTGCACTGCATTCCACTCCACCCAATCACCCCAATCCATCCGCTACTGTTAGCACCGCCCACCGCTGCTGAGCCTGACCAGTCACCACCATTGGCCCCTCCCTCCCTGCTGAATCTGATGCGCGTGGCCGGCCAGGTTCGCCAGCCTCGCCTCGCCTCGCCTCGCCTGTTTCAATCTCTGCCTCACCGCGACAAACCAAACGCGGTCACGCCCTAGGTCAACTATGCTGTCTACAGCACCCATGCCCATCATACACGGGCCATTCTCGTGCTCTGGACGGGCAATCCATCCACCTGCTGGATCCGGGGTGCGTCGAGCTAGTTTGCAAACATCACCACTACCTCAGATCCGTCGTCATCATCGTCATCCGTTTGTTGCTTTAATAGGCCCGTTAAACCAATACCCCCCTGGGCCCCAAACCCCCTTGTCCCCTTGTCCCCATGATCCCCCCTCCGCCGGGCCTACCTACTATGCAATACTTCACCTCTTCTCTTCTTCTTCTCCTCCTCCTCCCCCAATTCGGTCTGCTCTATCTAGACTGCCTGCCCATGGAATCAATGTCCCGCATCACCATACCTTCATTCGGCCGTCAATGACCCCATCAATCATTGCACCCATTCGGCACATACCGGATACATAACCAAACCCCTCCTTTGCTTACCTCATCATCTGCCCCTCTCGCTTTCCTCTACGCCATGGCCATGGCCATGGCCGCTTCTCACAAACGTCGATGCATCGCCGTATTCGTGTCCAAAGGCACTCAACTTCACACAGACCCAATCACACCACGCAGCCTTCTAGCACTGAATCTGCAACCGCTTCTGTGTCCGTGGCGATGAGGGAACCCTCTCCCGGCATCGTGACTGGCTGTGCGCCACTCCACCAGCCGCACCATTACTAGATCGTTGCTCCCACCGCCCTGGCTCTAGGATTTTAGCGGCCACATCTCGTTCACTGAGACCTTCGAGGACGCCTGCCCGATTGCGCTTATCGTGATGCTGCCTTTGCCTTCTGCAGCTCCTCCTGTAGATCGATATTCCTGCTCCCTGGTACATCCATCCCCCTCGCCAGGCAGCCGTGCATCGCCGCGTTTGATTGCACCGCAATTTCTTTTCCTTCTCATCACGTTAACAATCACCTTACCCGCACTGACCCGCCCCGCCCTAAACTCCATGTCGCAACTTCACACGACAGAACAAGTCATTGTCAACCCTCAAACAGTACAAACCACAAAGCCACATTGGCATTACTCGGGAAAGCGCGACATGCTCTCCGAAAGAAAAGAAAGAAACAACAAAGAGAAAATAGGAAAAATCGGAAAACGTAAAGGTAGGTTGCCAAAGCCTTGATATCATTTATTAAGCTCTTCTACCAGGTATCCGTCTAGACAATCCATACTACAAGCCGCTCTGTTTACTGGGCTCCAGAAATATGTTTTGCCTGCTCGGGAACGCCAGCCGCAGCCTTGGCCTCGCCGAAACTGTCGCGGCCCTCGGAAAACACCTTGTCGAAATCGTACTCGAACCATCTGATGTCGGGGTTGAGGCCCGCAAACTTCCATTCGCCGTCCACCTTCTTGTACCAGTGCGTGTTGAAACTGTGCGCATGTCCCTTGACAGCAACCTTTGTGCGAGTCTCATCCGTATATCTCTGGTGCGGCACACGGAGCTGGTGGTAACCCGTCATCTCGTCTTCAGCCGTCTTCTCCCATCGCGTGCCGCCGATGAAGTGCTGCGTTTTCAGCAGTGGGTTGCCTAGAACGGCCGGGTCAGACGCCATGGCGACGAATTCATCGGCCGGCATGGCCTCCCAGAGTTTGTCCAGGAAAGACCGGTAGTCGATTTTCAATGTTGGGGCTATGCATTTGCGCAGACGTTCCCAGTCCTAAGTAGTCTCCCGCGTCAGTCATCAACCTGCATGTGTATGCACGCGCGCACGCTGGCAAGGATCCACTGTACCTTGCTATCATAGCTGTCTGCCCACTCGTAGCATGCTGACTGGCACCCCATCACATCTGTTCACCTTTTGTCAGTTTGGCAAGGTTCGAACATCCCAATTTCCCGTGGCCAGATTCCTCTCACCATCAAAAGTAGGTTTCAGCTGCTGCTTGGCCATGGTGGCGGTGGTAGGTATCGTAACTGTATGGTGGTCTCGAAAGGTATGATGTTGATTCTTCGTCTTCGTGCAAAAGATGAACTTTCTGATGTTTGCCGTTTCAACTTGGCTACAAACTATATACATCTTTTATACAAAAACTCGTGCACCTCCAGCAGATGCGGCATTCTTCGGATCCCCACCCTCGGATCACCGTCTCAGAAAACTACGTGGCGGCATCCGTAGTACGGCCGACCCCAGGCCACTCTGATTGCGAGTAGTATTCCCTATGTGTTCTTTCGGCCACGGGACCGGATCTGCGGCTGCGGGGTCGCGTTCTTCGTCTGCTTGTGTAGTCTACCACACGTGCCAATATACCGTTGAAGATGCTCAACACCTTACCCGCGCACCGACCGCACAAGGACATCGGAGCGAAAACTGAAGTGTTTGGGGTTCCGGCCGAGTGTTCACTAACATCTCCTTGTTATTATTCATGTCGTTCCTCGTATTCGCTTCAATCAGATGGAACCCCGCTGTGCCGCACTTGCTTCCTTTTACATCCGTTTCTTTATACCTGCTTCTCTTTTCTCTGTGTTTTCTCCATCATTGCATCAATTAATAGCATTAACGTCTCAATCGGCAGCTCATGAAGAGTCATCGCGGTATCACACTTCCTTGCAAATTACTCAGGCCCACGTGCACCTCACTGGAAACAACCACCGTATTCACAGGAAAACGAACCTCATCACCTACACCGATGACATGCCCAAATGTATCCTCGTGTCCTAGTAGAAAGAGCAGGATGCGAGCGAATCGCAACCCCAACCGCAACCCCTGCTCGTATCCCACCACTTGGCGAGGCGATCACTATTCCTGAGCAACTTTTCGTTCTCGGTGCATTTCTAGGCTTCACCGTTTACCCTTCCAGATGCTTTTGCTCCTGCTGGCCACTAGCGTTTTACTTCCCGCCGTTGCCTCTACCGAAGTAGAGCTAACTTCGTGGTATAATCCACCGAACTTCCGGGGGACCTGGGATCTTCTCGCTTCATGCGTGCTGACCTTGACCCTCTGCGTCTGGTCGGCGCTGCATCTCAATGTGCCCACCGAAGAGTCGAAACTTCGCCAACGAAACCTTAAGCGTGCGAGATGGATAGTGCTGGGTATATTTGCGCCCGAGTTGGTAGTATCTACCGCTTTTGCTCAATTCCTCACCGCTTCTTGGCTCCGGCGTGAAATTCAGAAGGATGTGGAGTGTCGACAGGTACGCATGTCGGTGTTTCTCAAACTTTTGCTGTATTTTCTGAAGCCTTCCGGTGGCTAGAAATGACGAGTGTAGATTTTTAGGGCGAGGTCTTGTAGCTTTTTTCATATTCCATATCACTGAACCGTGATGTTGGCAACAAGGCTGATGATCAAAGGTCAACCCCGCTTGGAGCGAAGAACAGCAGCTGCGAAAATGGACCATCGCACAATGCTACTATGCCGTGATGGGAGGTATCAGAATCGAGACCGGCGATTGCGTCGATGGTTATCGGAGGCTCAGCCTGACGGCCGAGGGAATTCGAATGCTTTCATTTTTAGGTCGCCTACCAGATATACCCAAGAATGTTGTAAGAGATAAGAGCAAAGCAGATGGTCTCGCGAAATTTTTGGTCATATTACAGGCGTCGTGGATGATCGTCCAGACCTTAGCACGTGTGCAGCAGAAACTCCCAGTCACTTTACTGGAAATCAACACGCTTGGACACATTCTGTGTGCCTTTGCTCTGTACGCGCTTTGGTGGAGTAAACCGCTCGAGATCAAAGATGCCACCTTGATACTACACGAGGACTGGATGGACGAGTTTGTAGCCTTCTTTTACATGTGCAGTCCCATCTCGTGGCACAACAACGACTTCATCAGCGAAATGAGATGCATGTCGTACACGCCTCCGTCAGTCCGAGGCACTACGACCGAAGACGGCCACAGTCCTGCAGCAAAAGCAGATAAACTCGACAAAACGTATTTCTCGATTGGATCCATCGGCGCCAAAGACCCCAAGAAATTCATCGGACCCTTGGATAGTTTCCAGATAGCAGGCGACACCAAGAAGTCCACGCGCGAGCACAACGCAAGCTACGTCCTTCGCGACAAGTCTTTCAAAGTCGCCCCGGAGCACGACCTCTTCCTTCAAATCCAACAACGCGAGCTCCACGGGCTACAACACTCCAAACTGTACTGTCGCCGGGCCCTCAAGGACTGCTCCGACCGGACTCCCCTGACCGAATGTGCAATCCAACGCTGGCGCCTCGCCAACCAACTCGTCGACAAACTCTGGAACGAGTGCGAAAAACGACACACCTACCGACCCTTCTTCTTCACAACATCAACACTTGGCACCTTCGTCGGCGAGCTCGTCTACATCGCGGACCGCATCCCCAACTTCCCCGGCCTGTCCTACCTAGGCTCCGTCAACGTCCACCGCGACAGCCTCAAAACCGTCGTCGCCTTCGCAGGGTCCGCGTACGGCGGCTTGCACCTGTCGGCCTGGAACGACCACTTCCCCACCAAGACGGAGCGCTGGCTCTGGATCGCGTGCTCACTGGCCACGGGCGCCGCGGGCATCCTGCTCGCCCTCTTCTTCCTGGCCACGCAGAAGATTAGAGCGTTTGAGAACTTGGAGCACTTCTTTCGAAACAACAGGCCGGCGAGGTTGGTCGGGGTGTGTCTCCTCGCGCCGATTTTCCTCGTCGCGAGGTTTTATATCGTCGTCGAGGCTTTTATCAGTCTTCGCAGCGCTCCCGTGACGGTGTACCAAACGCCCGAGTGGAGCGAGTATATTCCTCATCTCTGAGGAAGCGTTGGGATAGTTAAGAACAAGCTTTCGGCAGTCAAGTGTATTTTAGCATAGCAATCTTTACCCAATGAGTTACCTACCACGAATATCGCCGTTTCCCAAGTTCTCAACAAGACGGCTTCTCTCTGTCCTTCAAGAACAAAATCTACATTTCATGCATTCTAAATAGTGTACTTGATTGCAAGATGAGAAATGTATCTACTAAGTTAATACATGTGAACTCTGTAATACACGTGAGTTCTAGGAAACAATACGTGACGATGGGTATTTCACAATGAAATCACGCCTGATGAAGAACTCCACACCTAAGAGAGAAAAACACCCCCCAAAAACCCAATATAATAATCAGACCCC